>VKKT01000603.1:103954-114649 GCA_008038995.1 Haliotis laevigata | reverse complement strand
ATTAGCAGTGGAGATAGGGGCTTTTCGAGAGCTGCTTTTGCTGCAGCATCGGCCTTAGTGTTCAGTTTAGAACAAGTTAGAATTGTTTGTAGTTAGTTAGGATAACTCATATATCCTCGTGTATATTCTGTTGATGTTATATTTTCTTGTGTTCCAGGCTGTCCATGACGCTGAGCTGTCACATGTTCCTGGACCGCTACCCCATGGACTCACAGAGTTGTCCCATCATCATCCAAAGTTGTGAGTAGCTATTGGCTTTCCCAGATAACATGTCTATTTTATATCAAATTGACGTAACAATTTCCAGAGTTAAAACCAAACAGCATTAATATTTTGTTATGGTTAATAAATTGCCGTTTAGGTTTTAAAAAGGTTTAAGAGTCCCCTTTGAACCAGCAAAATAGAACACAGACAAGTCTAAAATTTTAAATAATATATAAAACAAACAATGAAGGACAATACAGATCTCTAGTACAATGCAATTGAGTCACAAATCTAAAATATTGGGTCACCAATATATAAAATATTAACTCACCAGAGTCTTGACATTCACTGTGAGAACAGATTGAAGGTTGTTTACAATGACAGTAGTTAAGCCAACTCTGAAGTGCTATCTAAAAGGCGTGCCGCTAAAAATACTATTGCCATTGAACATATGGGAGATAGCTTTAAACATTGTGACCCATAATAACTATCACCTAATCAATGATAATGCAAATTACAAAGAAACACTTTCATAACAATACTGGCAAATGCCATGCGTCTGTGTTAAGGTCAATCCACGCCTCTTTCCTGTAGTGATTTCCACATTTAATGGATATTAAAATAAAATTAATATTGTCGTAAATCCAAGTTTTTGTGACATGTTTACAACAACGATGTTGATGTCACAGAGGGTAAGTGACACTTGTCCAGATCTCAATTGAGCGAAATATTCAAGATAATGTTTACAATCCTGAACGTCTCACTCATATATTACTTTTCCCACCATACTATTTTTTAGACCCGATATGTGGTCTACAATACAGATAATGGAACACATATTATTTCATTACTTATCACTGTAGTTATTCACAACATGTTCGGGTTGCCATTATTGATCACCTGGGCCCTTATTCTCGAAACGTTCGTGGCCCTAAGAATTCTTAACTTTGATCGTAGCCAATGTGTTAAGAATGGGCTTAAGAAGTTCGTAGGGCTACGAACGTTTCGAGAATAGCTAACCTGTATAGGAACCGTACAGTGTACGTCTTGTGCTCCAGACACATACACAACAGATAACGTGGTGTTCTCCTGGACTCCCTTCAACCCTATAACAACCAACACGAACATGGAGCTACCGCAGTTCAACTTCCAGAAGTATGAGATAGTGGAGTGCCGGGACGTATATGAAAGTAAGTACACAACTCTTATAGTGAATGACTATTTCGATAACGTTCATTCGAATTTTGTTGTATTTGACAGGTGCCAAAACCGTATAGTTGTACTATTTATTTGGGCATGATAATGTAAAACAGCAAAGTCATTTTGTCACAGTCATCATTCGTCATCATGCGAGTAAACATTGATGACTAAATCGTTGTATTGTTCTGGAGTTAAAGTTGATTATTCGTTTATTCTGTGCGTTGTCTGTAGAAATGAATTTTGAAAAACTGTTTCACAGAGGTCTTGTTACCGTTGAATTTGGTATCAACTACTCACCTAGAATGCCAGTTCTGATATACTCAGGGATGCAAAGGTATTTGTTGAAAAATAGTTTTCCAACCAATAAACAATTTTAAACTATTTATTTCAAATGTTGACTTGTAAAATGTGTTGGCATCATTTCACGCAGCATTTTACGACTGCTTTCACGTGACCTTGTCCCATTGGAAATAAACCCATAAGGGGCGATAGAGTTACTTCGTAATGGACTTTCATAATATACATGGTACCTGCAATAGAAGACTGACACAATATATACAAATGGTGAAGATCTTAGAACGTTCAGATGTAACATGTAACACAATCAACACGCACCTGCTTTTGTCTTGTTCCGCCGTTTACTGTGTCAACCTTCGTCTTAATACAAAAGTGTCATGTGACGTTTACCCAAGGAAAGTAATATCACTTGTTTTAAAGTGTCATGTGGGTGGTCCTGTTCTCAGGTAAAGTGTACGTAAAGCGACTTGCTTAACGCCTTGTATTTAGTCTGGCTGTGGTCGTACCGGAGACTGAAACGGTTCAAGGGGGACTTGTTCAAAACGTACAGCAACGTAGGTCATGATGACCAGGAAGAGAAAGTGTTCCCATCTTGATATCTAGATCTGTGATTGCCTTCCTCGTGAACCATGATCCCGCATCAGGGCTTATAACTTTAATATGAATAGCAAGTTATTTTGTGTACACGCTTTATGTATGTGAAATGACGACTATATCTACATTTAAGTAATATTCAGGCTATATGGCGGGCGCCTTTGTATAATCTTGCCTGGACCAACCTATACAGTGATTTACATCATGAGCATCAAGCAAGGTAACTGTAATACAATGACATGTATCAACCAGTCACGGAACCCGACGAGCCAACCCTGTTTTCTTTATTTTCTACCTGTGGTCTCCTCTTACATGCATACATGTAGGTTGCTGAAGACCATTTCCTACGTGGTACACGTACAGAGCGATTAAAGTGAACGGATGAATTCGAGTGAAGTGTTATTGTCCCTAAATACAATCCTCCGTCTAAACATTTTCATACATTCGTCAGTGACTTTGGTGGAGCTTTAACACCACTCTGAAAGTTTTCAGTTAAATGTTTTGTTTGTTTGTTGTTTTACGCCGCAATCAGTAATATCCCAGCTGTATGACAGCGGTCTGTATATTATCGAGTCCTGACTAGACAATCCAGTGATCAACATCATGCACATCGTTCCACGCAGTTGGGATACGATGACATGAGTAAACCAAGTCAACGAGCCTGACCACCCGATCCCGTTGGTCGCTCTTTACGATAAACATGCGTTGCTGAAGACCATTTCTAACCCCGGATCTTCATGGGTTTTCTAAAGGGTGGCATCTCTAAGTGGGAGAAATTCTTGGACGTTTAGGATTTGGGTGAAACCCACCAGCAAAGATTTTGGTGTTGTGAAATCCTGAAGCATAATCACGGCGAAACAGAATTCAAACTTTCGATGATAGGATTTGGCCGCATAAAGGGGGCGCAATTCTGTTAAAACTGCACATCAGACCACTCGACTAGTCAGGCACAATGTATTTCATTTCTATTTTATCTTACGAAATACTTATATACAGTTATCCATGAATATTTACACAGAAACATTATAGTGAAAATATATAACAATGTTGTCCATATTTTCTTTGCAGAAAGATTCGCCTGCATAATGGCCAACTTCAAACTAAAACGAGACATGGGCTATTTCATCCTTCAAGTGTACGTGCCCAGTGTTCTAATAGTAATCCTGTCATGGATATCTTTCTGGATAGACATTGGAGCTGTCCCTGCTCGAATTTCATTGGGCGTCCTCACCGTGCTCACTATGACAACGCAGAGTTCCGGTGCACAGTCGTCACTTCCGCGTGTCTCGTATGTCAAGGCTATCGATGTCTGGATGTCGATATGCTTGTTCTTCGTCTTTACAGCTCTACTCGAGTATGCATATGTTAATGTTCAAACACGACGGGCTCAAAACCACCCAGAAAGATATAAAACTAAAACCAAGTCACCCGATACAAGCACATTACAGCCATCAGTGAGTATTGTCAACAGAACCGTCTAGGTATTGCAAGCTAACAAACACCACTGACTTTTATAACCATTCTAGCGAAAACCGATCTCATTCAAACAGTATGCCAGTCGACCTCTTGTAATGATGACTTTGAATTAGAGGTACAGGATATGTAGTAATTTTGAGCGTGCATTTTATGTTGCTATATTTTCCCATTTCTGTCTTAACGCCATAATTGCACTTACTAGGTTTATATACAAACACACAATATGTAGAAAAGCCAAATCATATTCCCTTAGTAACATTCTTGAGATACATGTACACACAGATACGTTCTGTGAGTGAGTTGAAATGGGGTTTAGCGTCGTAAGAATATTCCCTCATATGACGACGTGCATGCATATGTTTGTGTGGCTGCTTGTACTAGCCCAGGCTTAACCTGGTTTTATAGTGCTAGCCCACTGAGATACCATACCGCAGTTAAGCATGAATACTCCACACAGACACAATATACTGATTTCCAGCCGATCAGTCCTTGTTGTACCCATTAATGCCACGGGCCAGGCAGGGACCAACAAGTACCATATTCTAAAGTCTATTGGTATGACGCGGCCGGGGATGGAACCCGCGACCTTCCGCTTCCGGGCGGACGCTCTAACCACTGCACCAAGGAGAGTTTTACGTTCTGTGGAGAAACCAAAGAATGCATGCATTTGGTCAACAAAAGAGATCCTTTATATCTATGGACACACGTTCTGTTGCCAAGCATTCATTCATGCGTACATTTAACAAGACATATACTCGTTATAAAATTGTCTATTCTGTCTACAAGCTTGACAACATGCACTATTTACACTAAACGTTTCTTCTGTTCTCAGGAAAGTGACAGAGAAACAGCTACCACGGTACGGAAGTCATTTATAGCAGCGCGTCAGCTGGACAAATTTTCACGATGGATGTTCCCCCTGATGTTCATCCTTTTCAATATATTGTATTGGTGTATATACCTGCACGTTGACTGAAAAACGTTATATGTGTCTTGAATTTACATTGGACTGTTTTCACTTTTGACTGATGTACAATGTATGAACAGTGTTGGCGACTGAATAACGTCATCTCATGACACATTTTATGAAATACTTTACATTTTTTAATATATTATTTTTATACATATCTGTACATTAAACGTTAATGTTATGGGTGTCTGTTGCATGTATGCAAACGCATAATTGATATCGATATGAACATCGATTATCATTAGCATGTATATCTGGAACAACTTTAACATATTGCTGTTGGAAAATAATCCTTTTTATGCTTCGAATTAAGGCTATAGAAGTCACAAATCGCCGTGGTTTCATTTCCTTGATATTTCGATTTTACACATCATTACACATTGCAACATGGTGTACTAATCTCGGCCAGCTCGATAAGTAATAACGGTAGGAACAGATATTTCTTTTGTATGTTTAGTCCTTGATATACGTTATCATATTAGCAAGTTTTTATTTCGGAAGAATATAATTTGACTGTTATGAAGTCGATGGATATAATTTCGGTACGTCACAAAGTTTTACCCAATGTTAGAAGGCGTTTTTCAATTGTGTGCCTCTATCTAACCCAACAAACGTGTACATCTGTACACATTATCAAGTGCCTATCTATGACGACAAGTCGTGTATGTTTCACTGATGATATGATGTGGTGATATCTATGTTTATCAGTAGCTGTTGACCTCTCTTGAAGTCATGTCAGATTTCAGTGTTAGTCGAGCTGGAGATAGATATCGACATGTTTTAAAGCATTAATTGCGATGCAAACAATATACGGAAGTAATTGTGGTTACCCCATGCTAACTGAACTATGTATTCATGCATTCCAATAACGACCACTTTCTGTTTGTGATCGTATCTTCAAACTTGTGATTTTAAGATTTTGAAATAATGTTTAGTTAAGTGTTTGTTAAATATACTCTAATGTGAAGTCGTTTATGTCAACTTGACATAGAAGTTAAGTCCTCCGATGAATAACGTTCATGCGAAGCACCTTCTATGTACATTGCACCCATTCCATTACAATTGTTTACAAACACGATTCATATTACCTATAAAAGAACGATTCGTTTTTTATAATATCCTTTCTTTCTGAAATAAAATATCCTGACTACGATCATGTGTCGTTACTTGACAGATATATCAGGGGTGTTGCGTGAAAGGCGAGTTGTATCCGGAGTAGTGTAAATGGCTAGTTATTGTTTGACGTGTGAAAGTGAACTGTAGACGTTTGTGTGAGGGCTTTTTTAATTTGGCCATACACATGTTCGCACAAAACCTATTATGCTGGAATAATCCATGCGCAAACATGAGAAAGTAGCATCTGTGAGCTGACTCTTGGATATCTAAACGTGTTGCTGAAAGGACTCTGTATGGAATAGAAACGGGGTGTTAGGTTATAAAAACACATGGTGTGTATGTATTGGTTCAATATCATGAACATTCGAGCTTTGTCAGCTAGCATGTACAGTCCAACACGGTTATGTCGCAGATTAACGGACCTGCGCAATAACTTTGAGTCATCCGAGGTCCGATACAACCGCAAAATTACGACTAAATATGGAAATCGTAGACGCAAGGTTTGACACATCAACGCTCGACACACCGGTGTTTGACTGGTTTATTTAAGCACGGATTCGCGTACCTCCCGTTAATCCACGGGGTTCTTGACATGTAACAATCAAGTGGTATAACAGCAGCAATACATGAAACGGAGTGCTAGAGTTAAGTTGTTATCTCTCAAATGTGGTATGATTACCTACACCTGCTGACTGAACCTTCCCGATATGATACAAACTTGTAATTGTCCTGAGAGATAACGATATGTTTTAACGGTAGGGTTGTACAATACATGTGTTTCTTCAGTACCAAGACACGATAACGAGAGCATTACACTATACCAAACATACCCACGTTAGGAGTCGAATGTCCAGAAAATTATGATTGAACTGATCAGTGGATCCATGGTTATTCGATTAAAGCACACGAGCAATTCATGTAATTGAACATATTTTTCTAAATATAGAGCTTTTATGAATACATTGTGAACAGACTTTCTGTTAAGTGAAAAACGTGTACGCCTGTTGTGACAGGTGATAGTAAATCCCATCTGAGACAGGAGCATAGGTGTCATGTTCATAGACTGCAATTTACAACCGGATACTCGGGGAAAGTATACCATTGTACCTTTGCATAATGCACACAGTGACAACTCCTGCTACCGAGATTATTGTGTACAAACACTACACAGGTATGTCCACGTGCTCCCCAAAACAGCACAGATGTCCTTGGAGATGACCCATATACACACACCTCCCATTATTGACATTAACAGACACGACAAACCCATTCCACATCTGTAAGAATCCTCTGCTGAAAGCCTTGTGGTTTGTACAAGTCTGACTATGCAATTCATGTGTCTGTTTGACAACGCATTCAGCAGTTTTTGTGATTGGCACAATGCGAAACGATGACAAGGTATGTGTTGATGAATCACTATCAGACAGGTGTTCGCGATAAGGTGAGCGTATTCTGCCCCACCGGAGGCACCTGTCATAAACCTATGTAAATTTTTGTCAACTGATCCCCTGAGCAAAATCGGGAATGTATTGTACAAATAGGGAATTGCATCAGTCATCATTTGTGTCACTGATTTCTACACGTCCTCCACACGTCTACCATAGAACGTAAAACTGTTTTACTGATGCCTTCAGCGTTTTAACGCCAGTTACAGATTTGCTGACGTGGGGGTATCTTTTGGCGTTACCTCTGACCGTGTCCAAGTGGAAGGCGGAAAGGCCTCAAACCCTTGGCAGACTACTGATGGTCTGCTGCTGAAGATTGTCAGTTAGGATATGTACATTGGGTGGACCAGCGTTGTCGTCCTACAAGACAAACCATGAATCAGAATGGTGCGTCAAAGGGATGCCGTTTGGTGCCAGTTGTCCTGACATAGTTATTCCGCCCATAATTATTATTTCAGTCCCGAAACCACATCTACCATGTTGCCTGACGTTGACGTTCTCTGACGTTTGAAAGCCTCCAGACACGTATATGCGTATTCAGAAAGCCAACAGTGATTCTGAACACATTACAAGACCATTGGCGATTTCCAGACATTCTATGCTCTAAACGGGAATTGGTTTTGGCCCCCAAAACGAAAGTCGGTTTAGAGCTATAGGTCCGTTTTATTACATCACGAAGTAGTTTTACATGCAACTGTGTAAAACAATTAATATATATCAAGTGCACCTTTCAGGTATCTATTTCATAATATAAATACAGTTCACCATTCAGGTATCCATTTCGTGATATCAGCAGAGTTCATACCATTACATTTTCTCATTTACCAAAGTATTTCCCCAGCTAAATACAACCAGACATCACAAAAAACAGTATTTCAGTTACACCATCCAACGCCGTTGGAATGCGTTTAGGTAACACGTAGCATCTTTCAGAACCGCCATGACATATAGCAACGTGTGATACCATCTGACAGGCCACATGTCCTGAGACACCCAAAACCACATCGGGACTACATAAAATATGTTATGTATGCCTTGACCACGTGTATGGGCTGTATGCAGACGACGTCTAAACCTCTGGTCTGTAACTCTGGTGGCCTGTAGCAAGTGAATTGAATGTTTGGGCTCAATTTCTGAAAGCCTGGCTTCTAACTGATCGAGCTGTGCCCTATGTGAGGACGACCATGAACATTTATTCCATAAACCTGCTCCAAATTCACAGACATATTTAACATGCAAGCCCTCCGGTTTTCATCTCCTTGTAGAGCGGGAAATTTAGTTTAATGACAGATAACCATCATCAGCCATACTGATGTCGCAGACCGATTTCACATCCTTTTACTAAGTGTGAACTGAAGAATGCACGGGGTAATAAGGAAATTGATATTATTAATATGCGGCATGATGATCACATGGTATGCATATTGCATTGGTTATAACATATTTTCGGGTTCTGGTTATTTTATCTCTTACAGTTTTAAACATTTTCATTAATAAACTTTAATAATTCCGCAGATCTCCAGCGTCTCTTACATGTATACAACTTGACCAGTATATTCCAGTAATCAGATGGTAAGTATACAAGTCTTTGTTTTAAGGGAGTTAAGTGTATAGCACTGTTCACATACAAGATCTTCTTTCTTGACATTATTCCAACAATCAGTGTCAGATTTGGAAATCTTTTTTTTATATTTTGGAGTTCAGGATATGAAAACTGCTTGTCAATAGAATGCACGCCTCACATTTCGTCTATTTCGGATACCCGTTCAACGCCATATTTTTTCTCCATTCCAAATGTACTCCTAGGAACATCACCTACCTTAGGTGCAAGTCGTGTGGTATTTCGGAGTTGAAGACAAATGTCACTTTTCATGAAAAACGTTCTTTGACAACCGATCATGATCCTCTACATCTTTAACAAATGTCCAGAACATTTACTACTTGTGGCAGATATTTACAAGTAACAACAATTGAGTACAACAAACAGTAGTTACGTACAAATAACAACATTGTAGTAAGTATAATAATTGTGACGGCAACTTTCCGTTAACGAAATAACTGGTAAAAAAGGTCTCAACAACGATAATACAAGACTATTGTTTTATATCGCACGTTACTGTATAAATTAGTACTTTGGACTTTGGACTAAAATACAATATTTTTACGAGCGACACAAAATGGCTTGATTATGAATCCCAAAACTGGATGAGAGAGTTGTGCTTAATATCACTTTGATATGTAGTCAGTCATAGTGGTTTAGCTTAATAAATATGGGAGAAACGTGGGCAATTATTCAAATCTCATACGTGTATATCTTTGGTGAAATCCTTGAGCACTAGTAAGTGATGAACCTGCAAACAAACCTATGCAAAACCGTACGGATCTTCCATTGTAATAACAACGAACTGAATTTGTCATATGCACAAGTAACAACAGCCAAATGCAAGTTATTAGAGTCACCCATAAACCGAGTGACGTACCAATCAAAAGCAGTAAAGTTTATGCACAACAATGACGATCCTGAAACAACGATGGCGCACATGTAACAACAGGGCAAAACAGCAGTGCATGTTGTACATGCTCGAGCAACATCAGTAAAATACATGTAATGATAAAAGGATGTTATAACATCAGTAAATGGTTTGTTACATCAATGATAACATATAACAATAAAGCCTTACATGTTATAACAATGACCACTCTATGACTCACATATAATGCCAGTGAAGTAAAAGTAACAACATTGATGAACAAGTCGTATCTGTGAGGTTAGTATAACATAGAATAAATCCAAACGAAGAAGCAATTACTGTGACAACATTGATCTTGAAGGGTTTTTTTTTTTAAAAAAACAGTAACGCACCGTTTGCATACGTGTACGTTTCGTTGTTAAAGTGAGCGAGTGAGTATGGTTTTAAGCCTCTTTTAGCAATATTCCGGCTATATCACGGCGGGGGACACCAAAATTGGGCTTCACACATTGTATCCATGTGGGGAATCGAACCCGGATCTTCAACGTGACGAACGAACGCTTTACACACTAGGCTACCCTACCGCCCCTCGTGTGTTAAAGGGAATGATGCGTGTACATGTATATATTCGGCTGAAATCAACCGCATCACCCGTACATCCTTTGTTAGCTCTAATGTAACACTTTACATAGACTTACTCCAGTGGACAGCACGTAATCGAGACTAAATGACGTGAACAGATGATCGTACATTATGAACGAACTCCCACGCTGGGTAAGGCAACAGTAGTTGTGCTATGAGATAAAAATGCATACAATGTATCACAGTATGAAATACACAATGCCATTTTAGAAAGTGGCCAAATGTAACTTATGTTATATTTGGGATTACACTTTCTCAGTAAAGTACAGATTCTAGTACT
>VKKT01000602.1:388996-402692 GCA_008038995.1 Haliotis laevigata | reverse complement strand
CACACCATGAGATACGGCGAATGAACACGTGTTAATGAATCATTATTAAATAGTGATGGTACCAAGGGGATCGAATCCTGACCCACCGGTTGCACCCGTCATAAACATCAGACGTCACGGTTGACATTTGAGCTTGTATTGGAACAAGAGACATCTGAAGTCATTTACTGGAACAACCGTTGAAGTTTCTGTGGCAGAGTTCCATCTGTACATCTTGTAGTCGTTTGTGATCAGACTTTTGCGGTTTTAAATACTGCCGTTTAACAGCCTTGACTTTTCACATTTCCGATAACCTTGTTTGGAGCCTAACTGAAACTCGCAGTCGCCTAAGGCCCTTCTACTGAAACGGGTAACTAGTTCAAAGAACACAATTGAGGACTCTAGCGACACATTTACACAATCAAATTAGCATTGTTCCGGTATATTGCGTTGCTGCATTGTAAGAACACTAAAATGGCCTTACGAGTTGCCAATGACATCTCATGTTTGTCGTAACTGGGATTTTGGTGTTAGTAAACCCTACTACCAGTTACCTATTAAGATGGCCGTTCCGCATTGTCAGGGGTGATGTAAGCTCAAGTTACACACTCGCTTGGTCCATTGGGATGTTAAGTCTAGGAGTGAGAGGTCAGACGACTGTAACTCCTCAATAAACACATTTCATTCATGTGCTGGCACACGGGCATACAATGAAAACTTCAACACCAGGTTTCATACTCACATCGATTTACTCGATCCCTCTCTTCATTACAAGGTGCGTGGTCTGGACAGGACGGGGTAATCTCTTCACCGGATATGGATATCGATCAATGAGATCAATGAGATTTATCCTGTTGTTTGATCCCTTAATTCATCACCAAGCCGTAATAGCATTGCTTTTCTGATGCAATCACAGTAATCCTCACTAACGAATTTGTGATACGTTTCTTGTATAACAGATGCCTTCTTTAACCTTATAACATGTTGTCGCTTACCTTCTCTGGAAACATGTACACTAGACAAGAGGTGATATCACTGTTTGCGAGGTTTCGTCAACGGACTTTGTAACCTTGACCTTTCTCTCAACTGTTATATCTAGATTACTAAAGACGCCCCAATTAGATACACTTTTTCATTGCCGTATTGTATAGGGTATTGCAGTGGTATCTGAGCAAGCTGGATATGCTTTGAAATACACAAATTGTAATAATTTCGCCTAACAGAACGCTGACCTTATGATTTCACACAGATCTGCCGTGTTCGGTATGGGTTGTAATAACGGTTGTGCTGTATCGCCTGGTAGTTACGAAGCACTCAGATTCACGACACAAGATGAAATAGCTTCACGTTATTTTGAAGGACGACGATCCAAATGACGTTTCATTATCTTAAGTAGACATTAAGTACGTATGTTGATAAAAGTAAATAGGAATCAATAGCCTGACTGACAGATTCCAGTATCGGCGAAGACAAAGAATGGCCACTAGGCGGTACAGAAATGCATAAATCGGGGTTTATATTGCGATGACTAACAAAGTTTTGATTATTAGTTTTTGGTGACATTATATAAGAGATACATAAAAAGATTTGGTCCAACTCTGTTTCTCTCGTGAAACATTTTCGTAAGCCGCGGTTTGACCAGAGTGCTGTAAGAGAAAAGTCATTTCATTGACGATACATGATTGGCTAATTGATGACGTATAGTGAATACTCTTAATTATCACTTCTTCCCCTCCACGGTACACTAGCGTGTACGTTTTCTCACCATCTTTGATACATCAAGGCAAACGATCACCAACTGCTTCTCCTTCGTCAAACGGAGACAGAAAATCGTTCACAATCATGGGCCTTCCAACTGTTATGCTAAACATTATCATTAACACCGACAACATTATACTTGAATAATATAACCTTTTCACACCGAAACAATAGTTGCATCGGTCATTTACCATATTTAGTAGCTTTACGACAGTAGCCAGATGAATGCTTCATTAACTATATGCAAATCAGGTTCTACAGCGTTACGATACTGCGAAGGTGAATATTTTTCCTCGATGCCTCGTTCCGCCCATTTAACACCTGCGTTGTGCTCTGGATCGTCATGGACACTATAAATAACGATTGTTCGCCTTCCAAGAAATAATGTTGGATACACATGTCGTAAAATAGGGAGGCGTGTTGATGACACCTATCGTCGGTATATAGAACTACACAAAACCATCTACCTTGGTAACCAAACGACTACCTTGACGATTGACAGTTCGTCAGCTGAACAGCATGATCCATGGTATAAGCGACCGTGGCGCCATAGGGTTTAGACACTGAGCTTGCGAGGGCTTATAGAACTGACGTGTGTTGCCGTGGATGTGCTATAAAAGTACAATATGTGGTAGTTTGGACGAGTGAACAAGTTGCCATGAACGAAGTGTTAGTAAACCCCGGACCTTTGGATTACAGAATTCACGTATACAAATAACTGTGTAATTTATTTATGAGAATAGTGATTGCATCTCTGCTGCGGTTAGCCATATCGGGGAAAAATCTAATCATGTGTGATTACTTTTGGAATAACCCATGCGGAGGATTAAAGGGACGGCTAAACTCGCATCTTTGCGCATCTTTGTGACATCACGTATGATTGATAAAGTTGTGAAAACGTATTTTCAATTCACTTACACAGTCTATTAGTGAACTACATCTGTAACAACGTTTTCATCCGGAACTTACCTCTGGAATGCTAACTTCACCTACCTGTCCAGAGCGATGTATTAGCTACCAGTGACACTTACAATGACACCAACTGTGTCATTCGCCGCCTTGTACACGCTCGGTGTCATCATGGCACTGACGGCCGTGTTCAGTTTGACGTTCAACGGCTGTGGTGTACTGGTATTCCTAAAAACTAAAAGCCTGAGATCCCCACCGAATTGGTTCATCATGTCCTTATGTCTATGCGACATCTTTATGGCATTTGCAGCATTCATCCCGGCTGTTGCTTGTTTCTACCATGACTTGCTCTTACAACATGGTTTGTGTGTTTTTGAAGGATTCATTGTGTACTTTCTTGGGCAGACATCGATGTATCTTCTTGCTGCAATATCACTTGTTAGATACGTCATCATCGCCAAACCTGTACTCAAGTCCAGGATAACACATCGAAGTGCATCGGTGACGATTGCAGGTTGCTTTGGTTTGGGATTTCTATGGTCCGGTTTACCTCTCATTGGATGGAACCATTACACCAGAGAGGGCGCTGGGGTGTCCTGCAGCATCCTGTGGCAGAGTGACGCCATCGCTGACACTTCCTACATCATTGTTATCTTCATCGCCTGTCTTCTCATCCCTGTTGCTGTAATGGGGTATTCGTACTTCCACGTGTATATGACGGTAAGTTGTAAATGAGTTTCGGTTTAAGCCGCTTTGAGCAATATTCCGGCAATATCACGGCTGGGGACACCAGAAAAAGGTTTCACACGGTAAGGTGTAATGCCAGTGTAGTGACTGAATATCGAAACTGTAACAAATATCACAGCTTTACCAATATATTGTACATGGAAAGTGTAGGATTTTTTACTCCTTTCATAAGAAACATAAATATTTGTTGTCTGAGAGTATAAACTATAATACCAGTAGCTTCGGTGAGTGATTTTAGTGAATCGGAATGGGTTCAACGGTGTATTGGTGTAGCTCATGATTCAAAGGGTTCCACCTATTGGGCAATAATCTATACAGAGACAGAACACAATAATACACAGTTCTGAAAGTATTTTGGTTATATCATGGCACGTCAGCTAGCTACTGGAAGCCAGAAGGACGTCCAATGAATCGCCAGTGCCCCCAAGAATTTTGTCAAACTCGTACATCAATGCACACAAGGAAGAGAGTTTTATGGATGTCAACTTCCTTATGAGGAACACAACTTTCCGGAGTATATCCTTACATCACTTAACATATGATATATTGTTAAATTCATTAGACCTTAATGAAACCGGCACTGCACACCTGTTGGTGAGGAATCAGTAGGTAGATTTATATCAAAATGGTTTAAGCTCTATATTTTATGGCACTAGCAAACACAGTAAATTAATTTAGAATTGATGTACACTGAGAATCTTCAAGGATCAGGAGATATAGGGGAATTATTTATACTGGGAAAAAATGGAGATACTAATATTTACGTTGTCTTCATAATAAGTAATTACTTAAAATGGCGGTATTATAATCGGCACCCTAATCCGGTTACTGTAAAACAAGCCACAGAGAAAGCTCAAATCACTATGAATATTGCTAAAGCTTAAGATAATTTAATGTAAATATTAATCAGTCATATAACAGACACACATATTCATCCATAGCTACAGGCCACTAATGGTCCCTGGCCAGTACAGAATTTGATAATCGGATTCAGATATTATCTGAAATTTTCGGAGTTAATATATATAAGTCAGTATTTTCCCTTTTGCATTTGGCATTTGGTAACCAATGGTAATGTAACTGTTCCATAATATTCGTAGATATTTATCATTTCTGTCACACCCAACAACATTTTCAGTACAGTCAGCTTGTCACCAGACTCAAGTTTTACAACCATAGACAAGTTGGACATTATCATTAAACAACTCGAAATATAAAATATTTGCTGCATTTCAATTAGCAACACATTTAAGCAGAATTATAAGTTATGACTATAATGTATATTAATAAATAGGACGTGATTACGCTTCATGTGTATACGTGTTTATATAATATCATATATAGGTACTTTGCCTAAATTATTATTTTGATATATAGAGCGATTTTATTCACATTGTGCCATGGGGTATGCCATCAAGAACAAGCGCGTCATTAGTGAAGAAACTGAATTTTTTTACAAGATGAATCATATGGATATCAACTTCTTGATTTATTTTGCACAACGTTCCTGGGCTCGTTCTTGCCCCTTCGCCAGGTGGATAATGATCATAGTGAACAGTACAGTATATTTACATTCATGCACAGGAAGCCAGAAATGTAAATTAAGTATATGCAAGCTCAAAGGTAAAAGAGATGTAATTAAGTATGTACAAACAATGCGGTGAGATGAAAGAAAAAAATACAATGATCGAGGACAAGGGTGTGCTTACATAGCATAGTGGTTAAAGCAGATTGAGTTTGAGAGTCTATGATTTCTTGGTGATGCACCAGGCGAACCCCTTGATCTCTGTTGATCTGAGCATAAATCTTCTTATGTTGATGGACTCCAAGAGTTTTTCTTTTGCGCCAATTACTTATGTTGGAAGCCAGAACTTCAGTGTGTTGCCAGTTGATGAAGTGATTTGGATTTTTGACAATGTGTTCTGAGAGGACAGATTTGAGATCAGATTTTTCAACTGAAGTTTTGCGATCTTTTAGTCTTATGTTGAAGGACAGGAAAAGTTCTCCAATATAGCTGCTTCCACAATCACATCTTCTGGGATTTGGTTCACCTTGATTACCTCCGTTAGATCTCGGGATGTTTTTCAAGATTTTGTCAGAATAGAATGTCACATTAATCCTGGCAGTTTTTCTGAGAAGTCGGCTGGCGTGATGGCTAATCTGGCCTTTGTAGGGAATATTGATTCGGGTGGGAGCTGGTTCGGGTTTTGGTGGACGGTGATTTTGTTGCTGTAGGGTGGTGGCTATGGTCTGCTCTACAAGTTGTTTGGGATTTCCGTTGAAGGTGATGACTTTTGTTTTGCGGTAGTCAGTTTCATCATGGAGTTCAGATCAGATCAGTTCAGATAGCCTTGGTGCATCTGGTTAAGGTCGAAACTATGGCTCGTTTTATTTGTGGATGGTGGTTGGATGGATAGTGAATATACCAATTCGATTATACAGTCTTTGGTGAGATTTGTGTCAAGAGTGTCAATACAACTGTCTAATTTTGCACGGAGAACGTCAAGAGCTTCTTACAATGGAATGTTTGTAAATCAATCAATATAACACCATAGCTGACTATTCGGCGTTGTAATCCAACAGTACAACTAATGATGCTGAATCACCGATGAATGATTTAGATTGTTTACATAAAGGGGAAAGCAGTTTAGAAAGGTATTGTGCATTATTGTAGTACACTGAACCTCGTGGGGACACAAGGATTCTTGTTTTTACAGGATTTTTGTGGATTTTTACAGTGGCACAGGCATAAGGAAATTCACATTCGATTGGGTTTAACTTATTGTACACAGTGTCATTGATTTGGTTGATGTCATAGAGAGTGTTGAGGGTTTTCTTGTCCTGGCGTTTTAACTTCGCTGTTGGATCCTTGATTATGATCTTGTAGGTCGAGGTGTCACTGAGGGTCCTGTTCACAAGGTCATGGAGTGTCTATGATGACTGCTGCCTTGCCCTTGTCTGCTTCGGTGACGGTGATTGTCGTATCGTGGCGGAGTTCTTGGATGGCCTTCTTTTCCTGTGATGAGAGATTTCTGCCATGCTTAGGAGACTGTTTGATGAGTTCGGTTATTTGGTGCCGGGCGTAATCTACGTTTCCATTGGGGGAAAGTTGTTGGAGGCCGCTCTCAGTGCTTGTGATGAATTCGTCTGACTTGATGGTGCCACAGGTGTGGACGCATTTCAGGCCTTTTGAAAGGAGGGATGTCTGGGCAGTGGTCAGTGGTTTATTCTTACCTGTCACAATCATTTTTTAATTTTATAAAAGGGTATATGTTCAGAATGTTCACATATTTTGACCATTTAAACAGATCTTAATTACCGGTTGCTAAGGTGGACATACCATTAGACATGGCAGTGTCATGCACGTCATTGACCAGTGTGTTTCCAGTTGCATGCTCCGTGGATTGCTGACATGCATTCTTCTTCTTGTTTGTGCCGTCTATTTATAATCTAGATCATCTCAACATTCGCATGTTCAACTGGAATTAAACGGACCTGGACGATTTGTGTTAACGGATCTCAGCGGTTGTGTAACGTGGGGCGTGCCAGTTTCATTAACTAAGGAGACCTGGAGATTAATTGATGGATGTTCTATTTAGCTCCCTTGTGGATTTATTGTTACACTTACTGACCCGTACAGCAATATCTGGACTACTTTCGTTGTCTATTGAACCATAATACACAGGGATGATGTTTACTCACCCTTAGAATGGCATGGATGCACAGGGTATTGAGTTTATATGTGCACTAAACCTTAAATGAAAAGAATGACTACATAATGACATCCTTCCAAGCATGTAATGTAATGGGGTGCGTGTATCTGAATGCGAAATCAGACACCGTTCATTTTCTCATTTATTATTAACCAAGTGCCATTAAGGACAGTATCCGTAAGCCTCACCTATAAGTCACATAAACAAGACAGTTTATAAAACAAACATCTTCGATTTATCGTTCATATTGTGGTGTTAATTTAGGATAGCACTTCTTATGGAACATGTACCAGCAATCACATAAATATATCACATAAACAAGACGTTTTGTAAAGAAAACATCTTTGATTTATCGTTAATATTGAGGTGTTAACTTAGGATATCACTTCTTATTGATCTTGTTAAAGCAATCAGGCACACGTAAATTACAAATTGGCACTGCGAATGTATTTGCACCTTTAGATCTCTTTTGAACTGAAGATACACATAATGTGCACGTGTACAATATGCCACATTATGCCATATTATCTCACGTGGTTTAACTGTACATTGCAATAGGATGCATGCGTAGCAATGTACTTAAAACGTATTTTCTTTAAAACAAACATGTGACCTACCTGCCTACCTACCTGCCTACCTGAGACATGCGTCTGAAAACTCCCTTTAATCTGGTAAATCTCATGGGTTGTTCATGTATTGCTAACTAGATCTCAAGAGGGTTTTTTCAGTTCAATGTAAACAAATTTCAGTTGCCCTACTTCTCAGTTGCAAGTTAAGTTCTTTGCATAAACTTTGTGATGTGATATTTCTCTTCTATCAAAATTAGATAAATCATTTTGAAAGAAATATGACGCGGTAGTGCAGATTATAGAATGCCCAGACTATACTCAGAAGTTGATTCCATTAGATGTAAAGGGCAAAGTCACTGTGGCAATGTTATGAATGCACTGACACCAGGTGTTCTCAAAAGGGGAAAGCATGTCCTGTCCTGTCGGTAACACCCGTCGTTCACATAACTTGCCTTAAAACAGTATGAAGGTATAAATATCGATACATATCTTTTGGTGAAAAAGAATAGGAATTACAGAACTAGCCTTGGATGTTTAGGAATAGGGGCAGATCAAAACATATTCGCCTAATTTACTTTATTCGAGCCCATACATACACGTTTTACGCTTTTATATCATTACATTAATGTACATTGATCGACATATTAATGTTCTGATTCATAAAGCACATTTCACTTATACGTGTACGATCAAAAGAGCAAACCATTCCATTATGCGAGGTCGAAACGTTCCATAAATCAAGTCCTTTTACACCTTTTGCCCATAATTCCATTAATGATGCAGTACTAGTATTAGATAAATTACCATCCAGACAGGATGCAGTTGAACAAAACAGAAGGTACCTATTTGTCACAAAATGATGTAAACGAATTGATGAACATAATTGCAGTCTTTAGCCGTGGGAAGCGCCTGTCACCCTGTTATCAACTAGATATATTCCTATATCAATGTACATTTCATCTATCCCATACGAAACGTCAACAGTTCATGGACGAAATAGATTTATAAGAGACTAATGTCGACACAAATATATTAATATCTCACTAATGACGAAGATCAATGGTGTGAGTGACAGATCAATATGGCATAAAAAACAGACCATTTACACACTGGCACTGTCGACCAGAAGGAATATAAATTACTTTGCCCACGCAATGGTCCTTTCAAAACGTGATGCACACACATGTATGTGTTCGGTACAATGGCCATTATTTTACAGGAAAGTTTTTCTGGTTTAAAAGTTGAATTCATTGACTGATGCCAACGATTTGGACTAAACATGCATTTGCTATTACTGAAATATTTACTGTTGACAAGTACTCATGACACGTTGTATAACGGCCGTTGACGTCAAATGACCCTGAGAACTTCAGCCTCATCCTGTGTAAATATGATGTTATAACATCACAGTTGGAAGCTAGCAGCAACAACAGAATTGGTATTGGAAATGAACTCATGTTTTGTTTGAATGAACATAATTAATTACTTCAAAGTTACTGGTAGTCAATACCGTTACGCAATCACCGATGTGTGGTCACTGGATGGCGTATACGGTCATTATCACTTGATAGTCATTAATGTCATGCTATAATTAACAGTCCAACTTCATGTCATTTCTTGCACAGCAGCAAGTGAGTGAGTGGGTTAGTTTGGTTTTACGCCGCTCTTAGCACAATTTAAGCAATATCACGGCAGGGGACACCGGAAATGGGTTTCATACATTGTGCCCATGTGGGGAAAGAAACCCGGGTCATCAGCGTGACGTGCGAGCGCTTTAATCACTATTAGGCTACCCCTCCGCCCCGCAAGGGTCATACATACAATCATAAATACAAAGTAACGATACATCAATTATAAATAACTGACACTAAAACATTTTTTTTACATATTTGATCTTTTAGAAACAAAATTGTTACCAAATGCTTGGGCCATTCATATCTGAAAAAGGATAACTCATTCTCAACTGACGGAGACATAATCTCTCGTTTTGCGTTAAATGCACAATGTCACACATTTTTTACATTCAATATTTTAGCCTATATTTGCTATATTTGGGGTATATGCAATCACATTAGCTTCCTATTGATGCAGTTGAAAGACTTATTATCCCTAACGGCTTGCTTGAAATCGATAATTGAAACTTTGAGGCGAACAGCTCCCAAACAGATAACACTTGCCATATATGGAATGTAAACGATTCCATCGAAAACATCGAAAACTGTTGCACGCGGTGTTGTCGGAATATGCCGAACTAGTGACAATCACAAGATATTAGTTAAAAACGCTCCAAGGGGCATAACTCTATGAGGTTCGCTTGAAATGATGTTTGGCCGGTAGAGGGCGCAAGAGTCGACTTAATGCAACGTTGCATTAATTCATTCAACTTTTTAATTTAATATTGTAATCTAAATACGTATATATCTTTTTTGAATATATTATGTGATAGCTTCCCTGAGGGCTGATCGTTAGTATTATTGGGAGAAATGCATTATGGATTTCTAGAGTGTGGTGTGACAGTGTGCCTTTAAATAGATTTTCAGCCTCTCTCAATACGTTGAGTTCCTACATTTGAAGTAAAGGAACTGCTATTTGTTTCGAATTTGCATGAGATACTTTTCAAAATGCCAATTGTTGTTCAACATATGGGTTATAATATCCTTTTGAAAATATATTGTGTTTTTGATATGTCTATGTACCTTGATAGTGTATCTTTGCGTAGAGTCATACCGCAGTTGTCAGCCTTGTGTGTACCTTGTCAGGTTAGCGATGCATGGAGTCATCCCACAGATGACATCTTCGTACATCCTACATACATCTAATAATATACGTCTCGGATAAATTGTACGTTGACTGACCTAATGATTATATACTCTGGTATTTTGACATTTAGGAACCTATATTTGTCCCTCAATCTAGCGGAACATAATGTCCTTAGCTGTTTTGGAAAATTAGAATTCTCAATACACGTGATTAAATTAAGGGACAAATATAGGTTCCTAAATAGTTGGCAAGGGTAATCAGTTTTCACATATATTATATGTGTATAATTGATTACCCTTTGTTGTCATGCACAGACACTGATTATAAAGGCCATGTTAACTTCTCCTCGGGCAATATGGCTGATGAAAGTACGTGATAATTATAAACGCGAGCTAATGTTCCAATTCTAGCAATAATAGTCATTTAAAAATATAACCTTGAGTCTTTTATTTTATGTGTCTTTTAGCGGCTGGTATAACTTGACTTACTGACACTGCCTGCTACAATATTTGACCATCACCGTCAACCCAATGCCCTGATAAATAGGAGGATATAACTCTAATTAGATCCCTTATAATATATTACCATTACTACTGCATTCATAAATTACAACATCCACCCGAATCTTCTACACTTCCTGTGACTTCTTTCAGCATCGCCATATTATTACTTTGCTTCAGTTCTTTATTAATTTTCATTTGATTGAAAACAGTACAGGCCCACATTATATCACCCAGTTGCAGACAGGCCACACGTTACCTTAAGAGTAGTTTCTAGGTATGTTTGTCCCATACCTGTGTTCGTGTGTTTCACGTATGTGATGAACGCCTGAAAATTGCATCACTTCTGGGTGCCCTACCCGCTGACACATCGTGTAATAAATTGTTATAACTGGAATGATGTTTCAAGCGTTGCTATGCCCATTCTTTCACTCACTCGTAAGTGTAACATGTCATTCTGTCCAGTCAAAGATTCTTTCTTTTGAAGTTAGATAACGACTGAGTATTCCTTGCCTGGGCTTACCAACTATGTATGGACTAAAATAATGCTCACTAATGCACACAAAATTCAAGCAAATATCACCAAGAATGGATATTATGTCTACCGCCAATGTACGCTTTAAATAATGAGAAAGTGAACTATTTAGTTAAACTCCGATTGGTCCAGTCGTGTAAAAAGCTGAAATTAACTGTGCAGAGTTAGTCCCCTTGTTGTGTCAGGATCTCATGACCGTGACAAGTCTTTGCGACGTAATTGGTAACCAAACTCGAATTCATGGGCTTCACAGGCGTGTAAAACATGTATCATCATCATCCGCATTGATCTGACACAGTGTAAATGAAACGACGTAGCGGTAGGGTTCTCTCGCCATGAAAGGTCGTTTTCTTCATCACATTGAAAACTACACACATGTACAAAATGCGTGTATGTAATCATCACCCGATGGTTACACATTCAGAATGGGTCCTTTCGGAAACACATCCGCCAAATCGGGATATTAAGGTCCCAGGTAATCAACACATTCATTGTAATTCCTCACCCAAAGGTAGACTTACCTGAGTAATTAGTCGCACGCAGACAGAAATAACCTTTCATCAACAATCGAGGTGAGGACAACGTGTTGGCAAATGAGTACAGACATTTACGATCATATAAATGATACAATGAATCGGTATTATAACACGTTATCACTGTTGCGATGACAACTGAAGAGTACTGGGTTATCTTTCACGTACAGACAGGGTTAGTGTATGAAAATCTCACCTCTTACATTAGAATCAAAATATACCCATTGAAACGAATAAAGGAACACACAAAGTGTTCCTTTATTCATTTCCAGAATTTCACCAACAGTGCAACACATACCTTGTGAAGAAACCTGGAAAAGAATAAAGGAACACTTGTACTTTCCAGTTGACTTTCCAATATTAATTATGCTGTTTATTTAAGAAATCAGCAAGAAAATAGGCCGGTATAGTGGAAAAATTACCAGGGCAAGTGATTTTACATGTGCCACTGTACCGGAGCACACTAGCAATTTGAAAGTTATTTCCACCCCTGCAGGACAACGAGAGACTAGATACTACTGTTATGTAACTGCGCAGCGTATTGTTAAATGGTGTTGTAAATGTATTACAGTGTGTCTGTTCAGTAGAAGTTTATGAAATTATGTGTTATTTATAACAATAAATAGTTGTTAGCGATTTATTACATGTACTTAGCATTTAATGTAAGAAATGTTGTGGACGTACCTAATATTTGTGCTTTCGGATTTAAGTCAATTTGGAATTGTCATAAGCTGCTGTGAACTAATCCGAAATAGTATGGAACGTTCTAGAACGTATATAGACTTGCATTATAAGATGTCATTATTACATGTGTACGATATGGCTGAGATATTGCCGATGTGACGTTAAATATTAACTCACTCACCATTACATGTGTGAAGATCATGTTTTCACCCTGGATATCCAGTTTAAACCTGTTTTGAAAGCTGTATCACTGTTTGTGCTAGTTGAATGTTATTATCGCTGACTGTATTGCTGTGTCCACGGTATCTTCTATAGTATGTATACAACCAGTGAAATTGTACTGCCATTGGATTTCTTATTACTTTGCAGCAATTTCCATAGATTTGCAAACCTATCTAATTGTAAAATGCAGTGAACACCTTTCACCCTTGAGGAAAAAATGGTCGAATCATTAGGTAATCATACGCCACCGATTCACCAACTTCTTTTTCTCCTTGAATTTTGATAATATGCAAAGTTTGTGGACAATTCAGTTCCGACATAGCAATGTGTTCACTACGATAAATGAAATGAGATTCAGATTGAGTGAGCAACTGTTTTAACAGTATTCAGGCTCCATCACGGCATGTCTGTTTAATGTGGGAGGAAATCCCGAAGTGATGCATGTCTCAGACATTTGCCACTTTCTTGTACGGTGCTGGAAAACATAATCGGGAAGAAACGAACCGAAGATCAAATGATTCAGGCGTGAACAAGGGAGGCAACTCATCACAGGGAACTACATCGTCTTAGACGACTGAGGCACCTCTGACCCCGGATCAAGACCGTCCGATAATATCAAAGTAGAACTAACGATGTTGTTTATGCTGTATTCAAGGCTCAAGAATCTATATCCAAATACGCCCGGTGCCTTTCGCTGGCATATTTAGGAGATAAACATGATGTGAGTTGGCCAATTTCCGGGTGTTATTGAGTATTTGAAGCACGGGAATTCATTTGGAACTGACGG
>VKKT01000602.1:84906-96444 GCA_008038995.1 Haliotis laevigata | reverse complement strand
GAAGCTGTATTTTGTGTATTCTAAATGGAGAAAGTTTGAGTGTTATTTCCATTGGAATTTGTATTCAAAATGGAGAGAATATGTGAAAATCACTTTATAAAATTGGAATTACTGTGTCGGATATGTGCCGGGAGACTTACACCATTTGGTAAAAAGAGTACGTCTAGGCCATGTAAGAAGTACTTTGACAGACTTTATCATGTGTATGGTATTGATGTGTTGTCTGACAATAGTTTCCACCCACAGTTTTTCTGTGCAACCTGTTACAACAGGACATTCACTCACAAACAAAGGAAAATGCAGGATACTATCAAAGGAGATAAATTTGATAATGTTTGGGAGGTAAAGCAATGTGACAATGACTGTTGGGTATGTGTACAATTTAAAAACCAAAGTAAAGGGGAAAGGCCAAAAAAATATAGACAGAAAAGGGCAAATGTTGATGTTCCAGTCCCCACAAAAAGAGTGAAAAAATCATAAGGGCTCTTCTTGTTGTTATATCAATACACATGGATATACGCCATCAATAATACATTGTACAGGAAGTCCCAATAAATGATATAATCATTTATACCATGTAAACGGCGAATAGTGGATAACCTGTACCCTGACGATGACAAAATATGTATAATCTATCATTGAGAATTTGGATACCCTGTCAGTGACATTTTGGATACCCTGTCAATGTCAGTTGTGGATACCCTGCTCGTGACAGTCTGTGGAAATATTTTATGGACACTAGATCTCATTTACAAGGGTGATATCGACACTTGCTTCATCTGTGTGTACACATTTCTCATATTAACTGCAGTGGATGGATTTAGCAGTTTCAAAACAGTGAGTCCAAATTCCTTATTATTATGAAATCAAATACCCTGCTTGAATATGATTGCATGACTATTGGTAGAATTAGATATCATACTCAGTATACATATACATGTATATTGAAGTGCAGGAATAACTCTACAAAGACCTTTTAAAGTGATTTGAAAATGGACAAATAAATCATGTTATAAAGTTTCAAAAATGTATATTGAATGTCAACTTTTTGACTGAATATATTCACACTAATGGAATTTATGTAGCATGTGTGACCTAGATCTGGGCTCAGGAATGTATAGGCCAACTGTATCATCACCTTATCTTTCTCTGTCATCCTGACTCAGCCAGCTATGCTGCTGTGTGTACCAGCTGAGTTGCCTGGTCCTAAACAGCTGTAACATGATATTTCAGCACCCATCTGTATCACTATTTCGTTTGTTACCAAATAGCTGGGGGCAAGGGGGCCCCAGTCATGTCATGATTCTGTACATTGACTTATGAAAATATCCTAAAAGTCTTTTTAGAATTAGTAATGATTTTGAAGAAAATCCGATGAATGATAGTGAGAGAATGATAGTGCATCCCTTCGGTATTCCGGAATGTTGTGAATCAAGGTGAACAATGATAAATAAATTTCAGTAAGGCTGTTAATCTTAGGCCACCCTTTTTAAATAACTTGGATTACAGATTTTTTTCAACTGAAATGCATAGCTGGAGAGGGGGGAGGGATAATTTCAAAAAAGATTATTTGGCGCTTGACCTATCAAAATGAAAACACTAATAAGTCAGACAAGATGTTTTTATTCAGTTCTCGTACAAATGAGTTTGAAATTTGTTATTCTGTAAACATCGGGAGTAATGATTCAATAATTTATTATCTATTTCTGAAATACAAATACTGTCATTAAGCTTTAAGAATGTTGTTCAGTTTAGAAGTCAAATATTATATGAAAACATATTAGACTAAGGGAGCAAAGGGAACTAACTCTGTCACTGGAAGTTTGTTTGCAGACGAAATATTTAAGTAAAACTTCACATTAAATTAATAAATTTACAATTCTGAACAAGAACAATTCTGCATTTTGTTGAAAAGAAATGCATGAAAATCTCATGCCTCTTTTCAGGTCATATGTTCTTGTTACGTTTTTGAGGAGATCAAATACTGTTATCAATGCCAACGGTGGTTTCTCAGCCGGGAGTTTTCATTATCGTAGGCGCGACATTTGCATCCTACACACGTATGTGTATGTAACACCTATTGCTAACGTCAATAAGTGACTTGAAAGTGTACAGTCAGGTCGATGGATAGATCTTGTTTTGAATTTTCACCAAAGGCAAACAAGATGATGTTATTTTGGTTCAAGAAGTTGCCTATAAAAAGATTTATGTCTACTACATGTAATTCCTTCCTATTCCCATGTCTGCCGCAGTCTATGCAAAAGCAAATTGTTTCTGACATGTCGTCAACGTCAAACGTGTATCAACATCAAAACCTGTCCGATTCCCATCGTGTTTGACCGCCATTTGCAGACAACGCTTAGAGGGCGCTTTAGTCAGGGGCACATAACTCCTATTTGTTTACCACAACTACGAGAACGATCGAGAAAGCCATTTCAGTTAATATTTCCTAAACAGGGTAAAAATTGCAAAGAAATATGCCGTTATATTTTCTTCTTTTTTTCTCCCGAGTAGTCAATTTCCAATTATTATTTTTTTCTAATTTCCAGAAATTTAGGGTCAGCGGCTCGGTAATCCAAGTTATGAAAAAAGGGTGTCCTTATATATAGTTTGTTTTACTCAAAATGGGAACGATTTCTCATTTGGAGACTTACAGACTGCAAAACATGAACTTGATGGATAAATGATCACCACATGTAATTCCAGTTTAGTTCTCTTGACAGTCCTATTATCCTAATGAATGTAATAGCCTCCTTTGTTGACATATGCCCTTATCGACATATATTGATAGACACCTTGTATGATCTTGTGTTTGTATTTCCAGGTGTATAAGCAGTGTGTCCAGTATGTCCTGCAGCTGCCAGACACAACAAACCCACATGAGGTATGGTGGAAGTCTTATAGTGCAGTGGCTTCCTTTCTTGTTGGACTGCCTCCGTGTTGTAGTGGTTAGAGCGTCCGCCCGGAGAGTGGAAGGTCACTGGTTCGATCCCCGACCACGTCATACCAAAAGATGTTAAAATATGGTTCTTGTTGGTCCCTGCCTGACGCTCGGCATTAATGGCTACAACAATGACTGGTCGGCTTGGAGTCAGTATAATGTGTCTGAGTGGGGTATTCATGCTGCACTGCGGCATGGTATTTCAGTGGGCTAGCACAATAAAACCAGCTTAAGTCTGGGCTAGTACAAGCAGCCGCAAATGCACACGCATGCACGTCGTCATATATGCAAAATATTCTCAAGCACGACGTTAAACCCAAATTCACCTCACCTTTCTTGTTGAACAAAGTGTCAGTGATACCATTAACATAATAATGGCATGGTGAAAGCAAGTTCCTGGTTAGGGATAGATGTACAAATACAATGACATTATGATAAAATAGCAGTGATTGTAGCAACAGAGACTGTGATGATAATATTCACCTAGCTGCAACAGTGCTTCCAAAATAGGTGACCCGTGAAGATCCAGGGTAGAATAGGTCTTCAGCAACCCATGTTTGCCACGAAAGGTGACTATGCTTGTCGTAAGAGGCAACTAACGGGATCGGGTGGTCAGGCTCCCTGACTTGGTTGACACATGTCATCGGTTCCCAATTGCGCAGATCAATGCTCATGCTGTTGATCACTTGATTGTCTGGACCAGGCTCGATTATTTACAGACCGACGCCATATAGCTGGAATATTGCTGAGTGTGGTTTAAAACTAAACTCACTCACTCCAAAATAGGCCAAGGCTGAGAATCCAGGGTGAAAAGTGATCACAACTTCTGAGATGTAATGTAAGATGGCCAAGACAAGCGTGCCCCCTTTGTATATGCAGGAAAAGCTTTTGGATAATTCTGTTCTGAAACTTTCAGTGGCCCACATGATCAGACTCCACTGATCACTGGTCAATGCAAAACGCTTTACCATATGCAGGGTTCGAAATACCCCATATATTAGTGTGCCATGGCATGGTAAATACAGAAATGGCACGGCTACAAAATGTTCTCGGTGCCCTTTTGACACGCCTAATTTTTAAGAGACATAACTCACATTTAGTCATTTAATCCCCCAAACAATTATTTTTTTCCAAATTGAATAATACCATACATATCTGAATGCTCATAAACTCATTTCTTTATTTTACAATAAATGTCAAATGATCATCATCATTGTCATTTACTCTAAAAACATGTGGGCATTTCAGAAAGGCACACCTAATATATTTGTCTGGTGCCCTAAGGCACGCTTAGAAAAAAAAGTATTTCTATCCCTGCATATGCAATTGTGTTGGGGTTTTTTGTTTCAGAGTGAAAAGCGAGGCAAGGGCCTATATGTGTCACTGGAGATCTTAAAGAAGCTGAATGTGGTCAATGAACAGAATGGGCAAATTATTCCCTATCACAAGTTTTATGTTGGGGAACTCAAGGACAAAATCAACATCAAAGCAGACTATGTCAGTTGGGTGCAGCAGAACTCCAGACTAAGGCAACAGGTGGGGACATTGTGGAGATTCCTTTGTTTCATTTTAACTTCGAGACTAGTACTGCTGAAACAGTACATATTTGGTACTGACAATTTCTGCTGTATTGTGCAGGGTCTCCACTTCTGTAACTACCCATTCCTGTTTGATGCGGCTGCCAAAAGCATGCTCCTGCAGACTGATGCTATGATGCAGATGCAGGTACGTTGCCACATAGTAACTGTTGCTTACACATCTGTAATAGTCACCTGAAAGGGATGCCTAAGTCACATACTGTAACTATAGAAAACCTTAAGCCTGTTATAGATAAAAGTAGTATACTGAGAGAAACAAATGAAAGAACACAGGAAAATTCAAACATTCCTTTAATATTTTCCAGTTTTCATCACCAGCTTTGAATAGTGCTGTGGGAGGAAACCTGAGAATAAATAAAGGAACACTGCCATGAAGTGGTGTTCCTTTATTTGTTTCCTCGGTATATTGAGATATATGTCAGTTTTCAGAGAAATATCAGTCTGAAAGTCCTGTTTGGATTCTAGAGTAGGACAGGTGCATGGGGATTTTGTTCAAAATATTGGTGCATTAAACAAGACACGAACCCTTTTAATTTGAATATGCTGTGGGTGATCTAATATTGCCTGATGCTTTTAAGGACTTTATTCTTTTGTTAAGATTTGAAATGTTATTTTGCAGACTGCAATAGATGAAGTTGCTCAGAGGAATTTCTCAAGTCTCTTCCTCCCTATCGACCCAGTGAACCCATGTCTCGTCTTATTTGTTAGCCGTGAAAATTTGGTCCAGGACACTCTTCAGCAGCTCATTAAGTATACAAGTGCTGACCTGAAGAAACCTCTCAAAGTAAGACCAATGCAAGACATTGTGAAGGATCAGTCATTTATGAATGTGAGCGAGAGAGATGCATATATACAGAAATTTTGGTCACACTCACATAGTTAAAGCCAACCTTCTAGAAACTGTCCTATCCCAAAATATCTTCAATGATGACACCTACCATGATCAGGTATTCAACAAGAATGGGACAACGCTAACATCTCTAGTTGAAAACCATTCTGGGAAAGCTTAACTCCCTGCCATTGTTGACTGATTCTATTCTGGCCGTGATAGCACCTGATGTTTTTCACCAGTGTTTCCGTCATTTGACAAAAGTCTCGAAAAACATATCAATACTAGAACCAGGTAACATATTTTATATTTGGGATTACACTTTGTGAATAAAGTAGAGATTCTAGTACTTTCGTTAGATTGGGTCCCATCAGCTATTCGAACCCACACTCTCAGACTGTAGGCTGGCGAATAGGTGCCTGACTCTGAGAGTGTGGGGTCAAATCTGTTACTTTTGACCACTTTCTACACTAAAACCAGTAGCAAATAACAATTGTAATAACAGGTTTTCAGTTTAACTGATAAGTACTGACAAATATTCTCTCATTCGATGTGTGTACAGTCTTTAACATGATCTGTTGCAGTTTCTGGTCTTTCCCTCATTTGATATGTCTGGAATATTGCTAAAAATGGTGCAACATACTCAGTTACTCACCATTTCACTCACTAATACAAATGTCACATTGTGTTGTACCAACTGTATGTACACTAGTGATGCTATTTGTTACAATAGTGATTTATATTTCTGCAATATGTATGACAAACAACAGTTTTGTATTTGTCTGATGTTGCTATGCCCACAGTGCATGCTTAATAAAAACTTGTTGCTTGTAGTTTTGCATTTTCAATCACAGTAAGAGGTTGCTTATTTCTTTATATCATAATTTGGTCACTTCCGTAAACTTTGCCAACAACATAAAAATATGCATGATTTTAAAAAGCACAATGTACTGTTATTTTCAAAATATATTGTGATACATACTACAGTCTGTTTGACTAGAAAGTGCCCCCATGACTTGCTGAATATTATCAGTTTAGAAAGGTAGTTAATAAATATTATGAGGCTAGAAGTTCATGAATAACCTGCACCCAAACACCTTTACATTAATTAGAAATTGTCATGCATCACAGAAAAAGTTGTTTAACAAACTATCATCATTATAAACATGATTGTTGACAGTTGGCGCAGAGGGGCGCATGGCAGCAATGGGAATAGAAAGGTGCATCCGATGCACGGGCATTTTTTGATAACTGCTATGTGCTGATGACGAAATGAAGTTCACTGTACAGGCAAAAAAAAGTTGATAATGAAAGTGTATGATTTCTTTCGTGCTGAGGTGGAAACGGGGTTTATGCCAACGATAGGTATCGAAAAGTGCTTCCAGGGCATTGGGAGTTTCTACACGGGCATTTAAACATATAATACAAAAGAGAGACAGTGTTGTCGACACAACGCATGTAGTGGGCATGTCAAAAGCATCAAAGGTTAATAAATTAAACAACTTCCAGAAATACCAAGTCAGACAGGCAATCACTAAACTGTACTCAGAAAACAAATACATGTCATTAAAACTATTACAGAAACACCTTAAAAAACAAAACAATTTGTCAGTAACGAACTACACACTATAGCAACTCTTACATTCTTTCGGGTATAGGTGCAAAAAATAGCAGGAGAGTATTGCGCGAACAATCAGATATCAAGCGTTTGAGAAATCATTTTCTCAGGACTATCCAGGAAAATGTGATGCGGGGTATGAGCTGGTGTATCTTCACATGATTCGGGTAAATGCGTCTCATACCGCCAGCAGTCAATGGGTACCCGATGGGAATAAGGGATCACTGAGGAAACTGCCACTGGGAAGGGGGAAAGATTGATTATTCTCCATGCTGTATGCACCAGCCAGGGCTTCCTACCTTGTGATCTGGTGTTCAGAGCCAAGGCCAAAGACAATAGGGACTACCATACAGAGATAAATGGAGACGTTTTCTTCGAGTGGGCTCAAAATAAGTTAGTTCCAGCTTTGCCAAATAAGTCCCTTATAGTCATGGACAATGCACCATACCACAGCGTGCAGGATCCAAACAGCAAAACTCTGACGTCTAACAATCGTAAGGGTGATATGATTGCTTGGTTGGAAAAATTCAACATCCCGTATACGTCGAAGCCTCAGCTGTATGAAATCATCAAAACCCACAAACAAGACCCTGTATTTAAAGTAGACACTTACATTAAGAGTAAAAGTCATGAAATATTGCGGCTACCACCATATCATTATGATCTAAATCCAATCGAGATGATATAGGGTATTCTAATAGGTGACATTGCAAGATCAATACCACGTTTAAATTACATGACGTTGAGGCCTTAATGACCGACTCGCTGGGTAAAATCACTGTTGACATGTGGCAACTGTAACTAAGGTTGTTAATGAAATTGAAGCAGGTTACTGGTCTCGTGATGGTCTCCAACAGGCAACTGTCGCACCTCCTGTTATTTCTATCAGCTCTGACTGTTATGATACTGATGACGAAGTCACAGATCATTCAGAATAGATTTTGAGACGCTCCCCTCCGCACCTGATTATTGCTGCCGTGCGCCCCTCCGCACCAACTGTCAACAATCATGTTTGTAATGATGATAGTTCGTTAAACAACTTTTTCTGTGATGCATGACAATTTCTAATAGATATAAAGGTGTTTGGGTATAGGTTATTCATGAACATCTTGCCTCGTATTATTTATTCACTACCTTTCTAAACTGATATATTTAGCAATTCATAGGGACACTTTCTAGTAAAACAGACTGTACATAATGTATATGAGTATTTCATACCAATTTATACTATTAATACCACAAGCCTCTTATGTACACGGATGATTGCCAAGTCTTATATTTCAGATTTTGTTTGTGGGTGAAGAGGCAATAGATGCCGGTGGATTGAAGAAGGTAAATAGTCTTTTTTAGTCTACGTGACTGACTGTCCAGTATTATCTGCAACTGTTGCAGGTGGTGTTCCTCGGCGAGGAGGCAGTTGATGAGGGCGGTGTCCGTAAGGTGCGACTCAACATCGTGTATTTAGCATGTCAATTATTTTTACTGGACATTGCTACATGCTATTCATATCCTGAGAGGGCAACTTCACTCTCTCGATAACCTTGGTTTTAACATTGTTAATTGTGTTCTTCTGATCCATCAGTTTCAGAGAAGCAATACTCATTAGTTTGCTATATACAGTGATCTTGTTTAGAAAAGACACTGTCAACCACTATTTTTAAACTGAAAACGGATGGATCAGAGGATTGTTGTTTAACTGTTGTTTGTTTCGAGCATGTTTTATGTTTTGCGTCATTATTTACTTGAGATTTCTTATCAGGCATTAGGTTATGAAAATAATATATATGTAAACATAAATTAAGTGATGACATCTTATTCAAAGAAAATAATTTTAGGGATGTCATCAATTTAGGAAACAACACAAATTGCCAATGTTTGATTTTTATGGTCCCTTTGGTGTTGGTGGCTATCAGGTGTCATAGATTCTAATAGTGATAAGCTTGGAATTATCAAAAGCATAAAAATCTCCATCTCCCTAGCACTGTTGCTACTGATTAACAAGTCTGTGTGGCAATTGTACCAGGTATTTACGCGACACACAAATGAGCGTTCAGCACACACAAATGTAGAGAATGGATGCAAATCACTGTTTCAAAAGTGATGCACATGTTATTCACAACACATCCATGTCTTTGCTAACTGTTTGGTTTCTTTCAGAGTAGTAGGGTGCATCATTTCATCCTTCAGTCCACATGATCAATGATTCATTGCAGGCTCTAAAGAAATTATCAAAACATACAATTCTCTACACTGTTACTTCACTTGACCCTTAAAACTAATATTTAAGTGTCCCCGGGACCCCCATGTTTGTGAGTCGACTTAGAACCCTGTTGTACCATATCCATTTTGGTGTGATTTTACCACACTGGTAAAGGTCTAAACCCTGCATCTTTTTGAAAAATCAGCATAAATAAAACTCTAATCACCAAGAGGACATGAAGAGTGTGAAATTTTTGTCAGCATTTTAGCTGACAGAAAAATGCAGTCTACATTCTGTTATTCAACCCTATGAGGATGTGTTGTAAACATGGGCTGTTACAATTCAATCGCACATTCATAGAATTGAACCGTATCCCTTCATGAATTCAAGTTTATGTTCATGATCACTGAAATCAAATACATGTATTCATGATTTATCTATTTTTGAAGGAGTGTTTTGACTTGAATTTGGTTGGTCTTCATCAAAACATGATGTGCGAAATGGAATATATCCAAGCAGGGCATTATAATAGCCAACACTCTTATGTAATTAATTTGACAGTAATGTGGACACTGGTCATTGTCGTGTACACTGTCCACTTGGTTATAACATGTCAAATATTGGTTCACTGAATATATTAATTAATACACCAACAACTGCTTTTGTATTCATTACCTGTATTCGTTACCCTATATTTGTTACCCAATATTCATATTATATTTGCATCATAGTGGATTTGTTGCAGCCCTAGAAAATACCATTCTCATACTGTTCCAGTATTAATGTAAAATTGCTGATTTGACATAAAGCAATATATATATACTCCCTTTCTCTGCCTCACCTGTTTTCTTCCACATTGAAATACTGAGATATCAAGAAAAAAATGATGCACAGATTTATATTTAGGTTTGTTTATTGATTGGTCTAACTCCTTTGTATTACTTTGAGTGGAATCAGTTGTCTCCCTTTAATTCATTCATAGCCGATAATTAAACTCCTGTTAGACTCCAAGGACTTTGTATTTACTGTTGTTGTACATGGCATTACAGTGTTGCTGTGTCTAGAAGTTTCTTTCAGTATGGCCATTATATGTTTTAATTGGCTGATAGGGACTGTTCATAATTTATGGCTTTTGTGTGCGTGCGTGTGTGTGTGCGTGCATGAGTGAGAGAGAGAGAGAGATTGATGATTTTAAGGGGGGTCACCCATTTTCTTCAGGGGAGCTAGGGGGGTCATCAATTTTGTACACATGTACTAGTGGGGGTCATCAATTTTGTACATAAAAATATTTTAAAATTATGCTTAGAAATTATGAGAAAGGGAGGTGGGGGGTCATTGATTTTGTCCATGACATGCAAGGGGGGTCACTTATTTTTTACATAAATTTTAGGGGGGGTCATTCACATTGTACATTTGTACATGCTTCTCCATAAAAATCGTTTTCCCCCCCAACACACACACACACACACACACATCATTGTGAACGGTCCCTTAGGACATGTAGGTGCATGGCTTTAGTGAAAACTTTGTGGGTCTGGGCTTGCATGAGATATTTTTATGAATAATATGTTTAAGAGGTATTTTGCATGTCAGATATTTGATGATTTGTCGAGTGTTTTGAGTAAAGATAATGTCTGTTTTGGTTGACATCTGCATATCTTTGTCAAATTAACTGGAAGACTGTCTTGAATAAGGCAGGATGAAGTGTAGTTGCATGTTATTAATTGTCTATTTATTCATAACTGACCGCGCTTGTTAAAATATTTGACAATAATTTTACAAACACGTGTCATAATCATATATAGATATAAGTAATCAGTCAAAATATTGTATTGAATTCTCTAAGGTTTATTTGTAACAAATGAATGTGGGCAGCTTCTGAAGTATTCAGGATATCTTTAGATGATTGCTGTATGTAGCAGTAGTAGATGCCAAGCTAACTATAAATGCTGTAGACAGAAATAAACTCTTTCTCTCCAAGGTAAAGGTGATGAGATTGCCTTACCAATGTTATAATTAATTAGTTATATATTGTTAAGAGAAAGAGGTTATGATATGGGAATTTCCAGCAGGATTTTCCATGTTCCTAATGTGTGTCTCCATGTAGCCCTGTCTGATGTGTGACAGCCGTTGTCCCCATTTAACCTTGTCTGATATGCCTGTGTCTCATGTGTGACTGTCTGATGTGTCCCAGTCTGTGTCTCCATGGATACCTGCCTGTTCCTATGGTAGTGATGTCTGTGGTTCTCTCCTGTGTCCCCATGATGTAACCCTGTATGATGTGTGTTTGTGTATCAGTGTCTCCATGGAGACCTGCCTGTTCCTATGGTAGTGATGTCTGTGGTTCTCTCC
>VKKT01000602.1:0-12108 GCA_008038995.1 Haliotis laevigata | reverse complement strand
GTAAACCTACATTGACACTCCTGGATTGGCTGTTGACAACGTGTGAGATTGTGACATGTGCTGTGCACCCATAGTTTGATCTGTAGGGAATACCATGGAAAAATATGATGTCACCAGAGTTTGTGCACAATGGCCGCCTTTCGTCCGATACGGACAACAATGAACTTCAGAATGACAAAAGTGTTTTATTGACATTAAATGATACAAAGGTATGTCGCTTAACACTATGTTATGTTTATACAACCTGACAATATCAGCGATCATATTCATAGTCGTAAATTTCTTAATACCACTTTAGGGTATTTTGTTTACAAACAGGATAAAGCACTTTGTTACATTTCTTCAGGTCTCGTGTGACTGGAGAAGATGCTGACAGCTCAAGCCACTCTGAAGATGGAAATCTCAGGTCTCTCATGATGGATAACTGTCTTAACATGTTATTCCTGTTTATGACATCATTAAGCATTGCCTATTATGAACTGGGTTCACAATTTATTGTCTTCTTGTACCATTACAAAACGTTCATTATTTTCAGTCATGTCTTCCAAGGTAATTACACCCTAGATGATATGGCTGCAACCTTGGACTGGTTGCACACAGATTTACTCCTAGTACATGTAAAACAAGTGGTATGCTCAAGCTGAGTGTATGTCTGAATTTCTTCTTGAAAATTTGCATATACTACATCTGGCAAAGTTTAATGTTTAAGGGTCATCCTGATGTTTGATATTTAGATTTTCTCCTGTTCTTTTAATCTAGGTGCCCCCTAAATCTTTCGCTATTGCTGTTATAGTTTTCACATGAACCCATGACTCTCATACTTATTTTGAACACAGCAAGGGATATATATTCTGATGACTTTGTTTCTGATTTCAGCCTGACTGTGGCAGCAACCAACCTATCTGCTGCAGCTGAAACTGACCTGAGGAAATCCCTGTCTCAGAGACTTTCCAAATTTCCTAATAATCCAAATGAAGGGAACTTCCTGTCTGTTGGATTAAGGTTAATAGATGTTGTTGTTTCCTGGAAAATGTCAGGTTTCAGTAAATTGCTGGTATGATCACAGACGTGGAATAATGCTGCTTCCGAAAACATATGTCTCCAATCATCTTACAAGACCCATAGAGGGTTTGTCAGATCTTGTTTGATAGAGGGGTGGTGGGGTAGCCTAGTGGTAAAAGCGTTCGCTCGTCACGCCGAAGACCCGGGTACGATTCCCCACATGGGTACAATGTGTGAAGCCCATTTCTGGTGTCCCCCACTGCAGTGTTGCTGGAATATTGCTAAAAGCGGCGTAGAACCATACTCACTCACTCACTTGTTTGATAGAGGTACTGGTATCAGATTAATCAGAATAAACAGCCAGATCTCTTGAAGTGAAAAATTGCCATTTTCCAGCATGAGTTGACAAATTGTTCACATTTCACAACATATTTCTTTCTTAGAATAAAATTGTGTTACATTTGCAATTTTGGGAGTGAATGTTTATGATTTGTTCCCCTCAGTACAAGTGACGAGTTGAGCAACTCTGCAGTGTGCTACTACTGTGTCCTGAATGGTGGCACGGCCGAGGTGCTGAAACAGGACACAACTATACCGGGAACACAATATGTCGTCAGCTTCATTTCATTTCACGACAGTTCACTGGACTTATATCCTTTTTCATTTCATATGATAAAATGTTCCTTCTTCAGTGTGCAATGGGCATTGCATGAAACGAGGAAAGTTGTTACCTGATCTGTGTTCTTTAAATACACAGGTTAGAATTGGTCACCAGCAACATGCCAGTATGTGGATCATGTGGCTTTATGACATGTTTGATTGTGTGTTTTAATACTCCAGTAGCATGGATTGCTGCTCATAATATTAACCACCAGTTTGCCTTGTCAAGACTCAAGTATATACATGATGCTGTCATTCAGTCGAAATATTGCTACTAGTGGGAAACGGCAAACTGATCAGCCCATTTCAGTGTTTTTTGGAATGTGGTATTTTTCTTAGAGTTCGTAAAGTTTTTATATCTGTTATCAGGCTCATGGCAACATGTTTTTCCTGCGTTTAAGATAGAGTTTCCGAGGTATGACATCAAGACAATACACAGATTTTGTACAGCTTTTAATTTTTCATCAGAAATGAGTAATGAATGACGAAATGTAACCCCAATTCCATCTCTTAAGTCACCACTTTTCTCAAACTTCTAAAATATTCCAGCCATATAAACAAATCTTATACAGTTCAAATAATCATTTAGCTGGTAATATCATGGCCGAATATTATATAAAACACTAATTATATGGCAGGTGATTACTACTGATAGCACTGTTGGTATATTTTCCTGACTGGGTTACATTCCGCCCTGAGTTGGACCACTATACAGCTGGCATTGTCAAGCTTCTGGATGCTGAGGTAGGTGGAAGCAGTAATGGTGTGTTCTCAATGCTGGTGTGGCGGTTTCCATACACCAAGTGTACTCTGTCTGCAGGACAAGATGTTATGATGTCACTGTCAAGGCCTATGACTTTACAAATTGGTTTGTGTCAATATGACTTTTTGAGAAAGATAATTCATTATAACAGTGTTGCTTACATTAAAGGTTTTGCTTCAGAACAACAGTGATTAGCTATATAGTTAAACTATTTCAAAAGCTTCAATATTGACTAATGATCATAAAGATGTGGCAGCAAACAGGAACCAATAATGTGCCTGTTCTTTACTAGAAGCAAGTTTCTATTGTGTGAAACTGAAAATAGGCACAATTGAAGTTTTATGTTCAAGCAACAATTGGTTTTCTAAACCACATCAGATTGGCTTAATTTAACTGCATGGAAACCTAATGTTTGTTTTTGACATAATTTTTGTAGATGCATGATCTAATTTCTAGTTTCAAATGTCGAACTAATGTATTCTACATCACATCAACCGTAGTGTGTTGTTATATACCAAACAGGATTGTATTAACAAAATGTTTTCTCTTGCAGTGACAATTATTTTGCTTCTATTCAGAGTCTTTTTTTTATTTGATGTGGGATTGCTAGTTTAGTAGATTTTGTATACTAATAACAGCTCTGAGATGTTATCATGTTACTATCTAACCAGTTTTGCACTTTTCCTTTGCAAAGTTTTGCTATGGAGGAGTGGTGGGTCGTATGACAATAGTTTAATGCCTTGACAACAGTACACAAATCACCCACAAGTTTTCTAATCATGTTAGACACATGTTTGGGTTGATGCTGCACCAATGTTTATTTTTACCACTTTGCATGTCACAAGTTCTTTCCTCACTATTCACATTTGCACTACAGACAAAAAGACACAATATGACTGAGAAATTTCGAATTTTGACAGAACAAATATGTTTTTAAAAAATTTAAATGACATTTATGTCATATCTTATATATTTGTGAAAAGAGGTTATGAAGTTTTGAAAAGATAGACAAATTTTGAATTTAATATCTTTGATTCCTAAACTTGATTATCTGCATTCCCTAACTTTATGTTTATGGATTTATATACATATATTTTTATTGACTACACATTTTTATTGAGTATATACATATATTTTTATTGATGACAAATGTGCAATTGAATCCATACATGATATTGAAAACTTACTATCATGAAACAGTTGAAAAACTTTTTGTCATCCACATGTCGTTTTGTTAATTCAAAATTTTCTACATTATCTTTTATATCTCTACACAAAAAATGAAAAGGGATACAGAATGTGTTTTAGAAACGGGTTCACCTTTTGATTCTGACTAGGTTCAATGTTCCACACATCCTAGCCTCTGCACAACTGACAAAATCTTAAACATCTTCCTGAATTTGTTCACACATGTTGTCTTCTCCAAAGCCTAAGTGATCAAACTATTGTATAAAATATAACGGAATTCAAGCTAGCCAGTCAAAAGCAAGGTGACATACACTGACTACATATATTTTCTCTAAAATACATACTTTTGATAGAAGCATGCAACTGAATTTGAACTGAAAGGTGGCTCCAGTGAGATTGGAAAATGTGTGGAAAATCTAGACTTACATCTTTTACGGCTATCAGGGCCCCGTTCCTCAAAGCGATCGTAGCGCAAAGATGATCGTAATTCCCATACTTTAACATAGACTTACGACAGTCGTAGCNCTACGATCGCTTTGAGGAACAGGGCGAACAGTAAGGTCAGGGTAGAGGGGGAAGGAATATAGGGACTACAAGACAGACAACCCTACGGTCGGTCCGCACATCTGTAGAGAGTGTGTGAGCACATGTCCGTGAGACTCAGTCAACCACCCTCCACCTCCTCCTCCAGTGTCCTGCATGCTTTGTCTCCTTCAGCCTGCAGCCATTAGACAGACTTCATCCAAGTCCACCAACTCCGACTCCACACACCACGGGCAGGTAAATCACGCACACACACATGCCTCAGTGTGTTACCATTGTCCTACAGAGGGACATTAACGTCGTAGGATGATCTAGGCAATGTCCCCCTGTTGTAGAAGGCTTTGTGTTCAGGGCAAGTCTTTGAAGAAATATGTATAGGGCCCACACTGAATGTATCACAAAATGTCTTGTTTTAACAAGCATTCGTTTTTCCCTTACTGTACAATTCTGAAAATTTTAAAGTCATGTTCATATTCCCTTTATACTACAGCTTTAAGCATGGATAGAAAATGTCAGTCAGTTCTTGATATTTCAAGAGTATTGCAGAATGTGGCATTAAAATTTTATCACAGGGAAGTAAATCACTGTGATGGTTGTGGAGATGCTAGTATATTTTGTTGTTGTTCTAGTCTGAAGTGTTGTCATGGTGATTGGCTTGTGGAAACTACCATGCCATGTCTATACAGAATCGGGTGTTATGATCTTACAGCTGCATGAATTGTTTGCAGTACATTGACCTGATGAAACACATTTCTTTGACTGATAAATCATAAAAACATTGTCAAATTATTTATGGAGTGAAAACATATCAACATATTGCTTTCTACAACAAGGGGCTTGTTTGAGATCAGCAGGATGAAAGTTATGTAGCTCTTGTAACATACTGGAACATTCATGTGGGATTGTAAAGTTCTAAGTCACACAAACATCCATGGGTTTTGCCCAAGGCTTAATACCGAGTACATCATTTATGCATATTAGAATACTCATGTCAGGAGTAGCATTTGAGCCACTGTGGTTAATGGTGGTAATTTGTCCCAATAGTTGGCAGTTCAGGTGAAATGTCCAAAATCAGTTTTAAAATTATTCCTTTACACATGGAATAAGTGCTTCATGTAAAATTGAACAATTCGAAATTCTTACACATTATACCACTGAACTGATGCAGTGTTTCTGTTCTCTGTGTTATACCTGAAAATCGCCGGTAAAATTTGTTGGGGACCGGTAAATTGAAAGTCAGCCGCACGCTCTGTCTCGTAAATAATCATGTATTAAAATAAACAAATTGTGGGTAAGCGAAATGACAGTCTTGGGTGTGCTTTCATGGTCGCAAAAATTGTTATGTTTCGGAAATACCCAGGCTAAAAATAATTTTAAAATGAGTACTTACAGTATGGTAACAGGGCCAAATAAAAATAAATGTTGTGGTTCAGATTACACCTCTATAACTTTAGGGTAGGAAGGTAGGATTTTTTCCTTTTTTTTAATCATTTTTTTAGAAGTAGAGTACAAACTATTAACAATTTTATCAAGGTGTACTGGTAATTGTTTATTCAATCAAACTTGTGGCCATCATGTTGACTTTATCAGAATGACCAATGTCTCTCGTTGCCGGGAAAAAACAATAGTATCTGATATCTTATTTTATTCATATCGCTTAAACAAAATAGGGTTGGCACCAGAATTCAAGGGTCGGTCGGGTAATTGGAACCACAACATTTATGTTTTAGGCCTAGGATATGACCGGCAAATTTCATTCATGACCGGTAAAATTTTAGGCCGCGAGACACAGTGTCCGATAAATAATGAAGTCAGCGGAAACACTGTGATGTGTTGCGTTATTTACAGCAGAGACCATATATTATTTCTCTCTTTTAACATGCGGTGGATTTAAGTGGGGAGAAGTCATTATTCTGCAGTTGTTTAGGTCCTAAAGAGTGTTAGTAACAATAATCATAGTGCCAAGGTTGCTTTGTACAGGTGGGCCCTTTTTAAATGTGGCTTGAACATTCTCATCAAAATGAAATTTTCTGTTGACACATGTTTTGGAGAAGTGGGATAGCCTACTGGTTAAAGTGTTCTCTGCAGAAGATCATGGTTCGATATCCCACACTGGTACAATGTTTGAAAACCATTTTGGGTTCCCCTGGCAAATAGTGTTTGATTATTCCTGAAAATGACATAAAACATCTTTGGAAATTTGCCCTTCAATTTGTCAATGAATTGTGCATGCCTAGCATGAATCACGATTGTTTGCACTGACTGGAGACAATGCAGAGCACCGATTCTTGAAGGAACTTCAGATTGGCTGTTAGTTGTAGTTTCTTTGCTGATGAGATAGCTGTACTGATTTACTGCATGGCATGCTGAAAACACATTTCAAATTTAAAATATGTTCTTTTTAAGAAGTAAAACACATTTATATTAATTCTTAAACAATATACATGTCCATTGTTTTATTGTTTCTATTACTAGAGATACTGGTGGCCAAATAACCAACCTCAGTTCGCTCTGTAGAAATATGTCTTTTGGGTATGCTTGAAGCCTGTAAGTGTGGGTTCAAATACAAGACTCCCTGTGATTGAGCTTCCTGGTTTGTTTCCCTATACCTGAACTATACAATATAATGTAGTAAACAGACCTTCAACTCGCTGGCTGAAATAATGTTCCAAGTGGCCTTATGCCAAACTTTCTAACATTAGAGCCGTTACAGCAGACTTGTAAATTGACAGGTTGACATAGGGCCAACATTTCAAAATGGCGATCTTCTCAACCCCTGTACTTCTAATCTATGTATATCCCTGGTTTTGTTTTGCTATCAACTATTTGCCCTCATCATGCTTATTTTGAGCTTCTTCCCCCATTTGGCGGTGTAGGGACATTCTCATTTAATGGTGAAAGAATCAGTTTTGTTCCACACTCTCATTTTGTTTAGTTTGTATGGTGAGAAGAGTTTACAATAGTTTATGACTCCTCATTTAGTTGTCTTGCACCTTAGGCAGGGTCAGTGTAGGTTTGCAGGTTTATATTGCAAAACTCCAGACTTGTTGTTGATGGGTACCCATTGGTATTCCGATGGTCAGACCCAGTGATTTGATTGATGATGTGTCATCATACCATAGAGTGGATCATGGCTCATGATATCAATCTGTGGATTGTATGGTCCATCATTTACNCTACGATCGCTTTGAGGAACAGGGCGAACAGTAAGGTCAGGGTAGAGGGGGAAGGAATATAGGGACTACAAGACAGACAACCCTACGGTCGGTCCGCACATCTGTAGAGAGTGTGTGAGCACATGTCCGTGAGACTCAGTCAACCACCCTCCACCTCCTCCTCCAGTGTCCTGCATGCTTTGTCTCCTTCAGCCTGCAGCCATTAGACAGACTTCATCCAAGTCCACCAACTCCGACTCCACACACCACGGGCAGGTAAATCACGCACACACACATGCCTCAGTGTGTTACCATTGTCCTACAGAGGGACATTAACGTCGTAGGATGATCTAGGCAATGTCCCCCTGTTGTAGAAGGCTTTGTGTTCAGGGCAAGTCTTTGAAGAAATATGTATAGGGCCCACACTGAATGTATCACAAAATGTCTTGTTTTAACAAGCATTCGTTTTTCCCTTACTGTACAATTCTGAAAATTTTAAAGTCATGTTCATATTCCCTTTATACTACAGCTTTAAGCATGGATAGAAAATGTCAGTCAGTTCTTGATATTTCAAGAGTATTGCAGAATGTGGCATTAAAATTTTATCACAGGGAAGTAAATCACTGTGATGGTTGTGGAGATGCTAGTATATTTTGTTGTTGTTCTAGTCTGAAGTGTTGTCATGGTGATTGGCTTGTGGAAACTACCATGCCATGTCTATACAGAATCGGGTGTTATGATCTTACAGCTGCATGAATTGTTTGCAGTACATTGACCTGATGAAACACATTTCTTTGACTGATAAATCATAAAAACATTGTCAAATTATTTATGGAGTGAAAACATATCAACATATTGCTTTCTACAACAAGGGGCTTGTTTGAGATCAGCAGGATGAAAGTTATGTAGCTCTTGTAACATACTGGAACATTCATGTGGGATTGTAAAGTTCTAAGTCACACAAACATCCATGGGTTTTGCCCAAGGCTTAATACCGAGTACATCATTTATGCATATTAGAATACTCATGTCAGGAGTAGCATTTGAGCCACTGTGGTTAATGGTGGTAATTTGTCCCAATAGTTGGCAGTTCAGGTGAAATGTCCAAAATCAGTTTTAAAATTATTCCTTTACACATGGAATAAGTGCTTCATGTAAAATTGAACAATTCGAAATTCTTACACATTATACCACTGAACTGATGCAGTGTTTCTGTTCTCTGTGTTATACCTGAAAATCGCCGGTAAAATTTGTTGGGGACCGGTAAATTGAAAGTCAGCCGCACGCTCTGTCTCGTAAATAATCATGTATTAAAATAAACAAATTGTGGGTAAGCGAAATGACAGTCTTGGGTGTGCTTTCATGGTCGCAAAAATTGTTATGTTTCGGAAATACCCAGGCTAAAAATAATTTTAAAATGAGTACTTACAGTATGGTAACAGGGCCAAATAAAAATAAATGTTGTGGTTCAGATTACACCTCTATAACTTTAGGGTAGGAAGGTAGGATTTTTTCCTTTTTTTTAATCATTTTTTTAGAAGTAGAGTACAAACTATTAACAATTTTATCAAGGTGTACTGGTAATTGTTTATTCAATCAAACTTGTGGCCATCATGTTGACTTTATCAGAATGACCAATGTCTCTCGTTGCCGGGAAAAAACAATAGTATCTGATATCTTATTTTATTCATATCGCTTAAACAAAATAGGGTTGGCACCAGAATTCAAGGGTCGGTCGGGTAATTGGAACCACAACATTTATGTTTTAGGCCTAGGATATGACCGGCAAATTTCATTCATGACCGGTAAAATTTTAGGCCGCGAGACACAGTGTCCGATAAATAATGAAGTCAGCGGAAACACTGTGATGTGTTGCGTTATTTACAGCAGAGACCATATATTATTTCTCTCTTTTAACATGCGGTGGATTTAAGTGGGGAGAAGTCATTATTCTGCAGTTGTTTAGGTCCTAAAGAGTGTTAGTAACAATAATCATAGTGCCAAGGTTGCTTTGTACAGGTGGGCCCTTTTTAAATGTGGCTTGAACATTCTCATCAAAATGAAATTTTCTGTTGACACATGTTTTGGAGAAGTGGGATAGCCTACTGGTTAAAGTGTTCTCTGCAGAAGATCATGGTTCGATATCCCACACTGGTACAATGTTTGAAAACCATTTTGGGTTCCCCTGGCAAATAGTGTTTGATTATTCCTGAAAATGACATAAAACATCTTTGGAAATTTGCCCTTCAATTTGTCAATGAATTGTGCATGCCTAGCATGAATCACGATTGTTTGCACTGACTGGAGACAATGCAGAGCACCGATTCTTGAAGGAACTTCAGATTGGCTGTTAGTTGTAGTTTCTTTGCTGATGAGATAGCTGTACTGATTTACTGCATGGCATGCTGAAAACACATTTCAAATTTAAAATATGTTCTTTTTAAGAAGTAAAACACATTTATATTAATTCTTAAACAATATACATGTCCATTGTTTTATTGTTTCTATTACTAGAGATACTGGTGGCCAAATAACCAACCTCAGTTCGCTCTGTAGAAATATGTCTTTTGGGTATGCTTGAAGCCTGTAAGTGTGGGTTCAAATACAAGACTCCCTGTGATTGAGCTTCCTGGTTTGTTTCCCTATACCTGAACTATACAATATAATGTAGTAAACAGACCTTCAACTCGCTGGCTGAAATAATGTTCCAAGTGGCCTTATGCCAAACTTTCTAACATTAGAGCCGTTACAGCAGACTTGTAAATTGACAGGTTGACATAGGGCCAACATTTCAAAATGGCGATCTTCTCAACCCCTGTACTTCTAATCTATGTATATCCCTGGTTTTGTTTTGCTATCAACTATTTGCCCTCATCATGCTTATTTTGAGCTTCTTCCCCCATTTGGCGGTGTAGGGACATTCTCATTTAATGGTGAAAGAATCAGTTTTGTTCCACACTCTCATTTTGTTTAGTTTGTATGGTGAGAAGAGTTTACAATAGTTTATGACTCCTCATTTAGTTGTCTTGCACCTTAGGCAGGGTCAGTGTAGGTTTGCAGGTTTATATTGCAAAACTCCAGACTTGTTGTTGATGGGTACCCATTGGTATTCCGATGGTCAGACCCAGTGATTTGATTGATGATGTGTCATCATACCATAGAGTGGATCATGGCTCATGATATCAATCTGTGGATTGTATGGTCCATCATTTACTTGTGGCTTAATATTGCTGTGTGGCATTAAATATTTTATGTCCGAAACACTGATCAAAGGAGCATTAAGCATAATTTACTCACTGATTATTTTGTCATTGTATCAGGACAGTGGATTGATGCTCACATTAGTAACCATTTGGCTGTCTAAATAATCACCTGTACATAAGTACTGAAAGAAGAACCCACATTAGAATCCGATCCGATGGTCAGGTGTGCTGGTTTGGTTGATGCATGTCATTGTATGCTAATTGCATAGGTCAATGCTGATGGTGTCAATCACAGGATTGTCAAGTAATTTTAGGGGCGGTGGGGTAGCCTAATGGTTAAAGAGTTGGCTCGTCACGCCAAAGACCTGGGTTCGAATCCCCACATGGGTGCAATGTGTGAAGCCCATTTCTGGTGCCCCCTGCCGTGATGTTGCTGTAATATTGCTAAAAGCAGCGTAAAACCAAACTCAGTCAGTCAGTCAGTAAAGTAATTTTATACAAAAACAAGCAAATTAACTTACGTTTTGTTTGAATTTAACCTGATATAGTGTAAATATTCTATTTGTGTTTTGAAATTCATCTCCTTGTTGACCTTGTTGCTTTCTATAATTCTAAGAATACCGAGACCTCTGTTTCCATGTCCTTGTCGTGTAGCTGAGTCAGATAGATGGCGCTGTCAAGGACTACTTGGAACGCTGGTATGAGGTGGTGTTGGAATACCTGGCTCGATGTGTGGCCAAACTCGGATCAAATGTGCACTATCTTATATATGCGGTAAGTTTTAATGGTGGCTAAATCTTAATCACCATATACATTGATATCGATCCCCCCTCTGTTGTCAAGTTGTTAGCGCAGGAGACAGGAAGGTCAGTGTTTGATCCCTGGCTGCATCAAACCAAAATACAGGAGAATATGGTACTTGTTGTTCCCCTGTCTGGCACTCAGCATTGAGTGGATAAAAGAAGGATTGGCTGGCCGGGGTATCCATATGAAACAGCACTATGGCATCTCAGTGGGTGAGCACAATGGTACCAACATTAGTCCGGACTAGTACAGGCAAACAATGGGGATAGTTCTCTGGATATACAACATCTTTATTACAATATATGCGACTTAGTGGTGTAGATGTTAACACCGTTATCAGCAAGTGTTAGCATCTACACTGAAGAGTCGCATATATTGTACTAATTTGTAGTAAATAAGTTGTATTTCTATAGAACTATCCCCATTGTTCATCACACCAACTTCTAAATGCCACTCAAAGTTAGTACAAGCAACTAGACAGGCACATGCACACACACATACAGTGGAATCTGTCAAATCCGGACTCTGTGTAATCCGTTTTTTCTCCATAATCCGGACTATATGGGTCCCGGCCAAATTGTTTTTAATTTATCATTATAGCGTGCTATGTAATCTGGACTCTCTCAATTACGGATTACAGACTAAAATAATAGTCCCGACAATCAACTTGCTATGATAACAATGCTTTGTAATCCGGTCGCAGCTGACTATAATAACAGTCCGTTGAATAAACATCTCTGTTACTTCTATTCACAATGGTTAATGACTGAAAACATTGTATTACGTAGAA
>VKKT01000601.1:314535-324812 GCA_008038995.1 Haliotis laevigata | reverse complement strand
TTGGATACAGTGTGTAGGATGCAGTGTCTAGGATACAATGTCTGGGATACAGTGTCTGGGATACAGTGTCTGGGATACAATGTCTAGGATACAGTGTCTGGGATACAGTGTCTGGGATACAGTGTCTGGGATACAATGTCTGGGATACAATGTCTGTGATACAATGGTTGGGATACAGTGTCTGGGATACAATGTCTGGGATACAATGTCTGGGATACAGTGTCTCGGATACAGTGTCTCGGATACAGTGTCTGGGATACAATGTCAGAACCATGAGGAAAAGTTTGGTGAGCGATATCGTGTCTTCCACGGTCACGGTGACTCCCTGCAGACTGGTGCAGGCATTAACGTTCACCTGCACGTGAACAGAGCAAACTTGCTATTGTTGTTGTTTGGCCCAGCGGAGTTTGATCCCTTGCACGATTTCGACGCCGTCATGCGCCAACGGCGGTTCGCCGTGGTAGACTTTGATGTACATCTCGGATTTTGCTGGTAGATTTTCCAGGACGTCTACCATGCTGTCGAATTCCGACACCATCTGCAATCCCACGTTTTGCGTCCCGGGTTTCCTCAACAGCTTGTGGGCTACTCTTTGCCTCAACATGCTGACGATCACGCTGCGTCTTTACGTAGGGACGTAAGCCACGAGAAGTGTTCCGTTGTTCACGACTTTCGTCAGGTAGTGATCTTTGTTGTCCGTGAAAACGTGGGGAGTGTCAAGATTTCAGTCGATTTGGGATGGCACTAATACCCATTTGTGGTCGTGTTTCTGGAAACAGCCGTGGTCTCGACGTCGTCAAAGTGGAACAGCTTGCCACAGAAGGCTGGGTTATCGTCCATTCGTCCTCGTCGTTGCGCATCCTGTCGTACCGAGTGTTGTTGACTGCTCGTTTGGTATCGACGAAATCGCCAAGGTCGTTGCCACCACGAGCAGCGGCAGTAGAGGGTGGTAGTTCGATGCGTTTGTAAATGCTGTTTTTCAGTTGCCAGGCATACAGTTTGCCGTATGGTTCGGTTCATCGACGTGTTTAAAAATTATGGGTTTTCGGTCACAAATGCGAAATCAGTCCATGCTTGGTTCCACAACCCGATGCAGTTCTGGCAGAATCAATTCAATTTCGCCGTGTGGTGCGCGACCACCGAGTGCGGTGTGACGTTGAATGATACTCGTCGTGATGCGCTGAGTCGGTCTGTATTTTCGTTTCATGTGTACTACCAGATCAGACGTATCCTGAAAGAAATCAGTGCCCCAATTCTGCAGGACAAGGCATGGAATGCGATTTACGTGCGTACGAACGCGCTTGCAGTGAATTCAAACTAGATCCAAAGATGGTCGATTGGCATTTGCCGGGTTCAAACCACGGTTTGGGCATTCCCATCGTTCACAACATGTCTCTCCTGGCAGCCAGCAAACAGCTGGTGAAAAATTGGGGTTACAAGTCGTATCATTACGTCAAGACGAACGAGTGGAACAACGATTACATGGCTTTCAACGACAGCAAGGATTACCACGTTTGGAGGTTTTAGCAGGGACCCGAGGATGATTGGAAACTGTTCATGCTGAACACTTCGAAAGGGTTTACTCGTGCCAGTGTCGTCAGATTGAACGATTCGATTCGAACGTACGTGTTCCAGCATCGTTGGTCGTGAAGGCATGGCTTACGACGCGCAGAAACAGTTCATGGCTAACGTCGAGGATGCCATTGTTAGACCTACCGAGTGTCAATGAACGCTATGAAAACGCGCTAGAATACCCCTGTTCGAAAGTCATCTATGTGTTCGGCGTGAGACTGTACATGGCTCTGAGCGACATGCGACTGAGCGTGAACAGAGTGGTAGGCTAGAACAATGAAATTGTCATCGCGACCGCTGATCAAGGACGTCACTAACGTGAGTCGAGTCGTGCCGCAGTACAAAACGGGCATCGTGGCACCGACACCGGAAGTAGAAGTAGCACCACCATGCCAACAACAACAGCAGCAGCTTCCCCCGCACGTGCAAGCAAACAATCCGCGGCACGTCAATCGCAAAACTGAACTGGTGGTCGGAGGGATCGCGGTTGGACTGTGCCTCATTTGGTTAAAATTCCTTAGCCGCGACGTACACCAGACCTGCCACGGCGACGATGAAAGCCCACAGGTTTTGACTGAGCCATGTGACCATTTTCGATAAGAAGCCTAACAACCAGGAAACGATGCTGCCAAGATGCCAGGCAGCTCTTCGGCGGCTTGGCCGGCCAGATTAGCCAGGGCTTCGCCGAGAGATTTCAAATGTTTTTTTATCCAGTCTCTGACGTCGTCGCCTGATGATGAGGGGCTTGATGGTGTTGGGCTTGGTGGTGTATCACCTCCGTCCGTCAACGACACGACCAGGGTCGATATGATGAAACCCCAAACCGTGAGAACGCTGGCGATGGGGATTCCTTGTTCCCGGAACAGAATTGGGATCCTGTCGGCCAACGTGGTGTCCTCGTTCAAGACTCAGTCGATGGATTCCCGCACACGGCTGATTTGTGATCAGAGGGCTTCCCGGTTGGAGGAAGCGGCTTCCAATCTGGTCCATCTCTCGTCTTCCAGTTCGCACAATCTTTTCTCAATGATGTTTTTCATGGCTTCGCTGTCTCCCATGGACACGAAACGATGGATCGCCATCGACGGAGTCATCACTTACGCGTACGGACAGAAACTAGTATTGAATAATTGAATGCTTATGCACACATGCGTACATACATCATGGAGAAAATTTATTACAGCCCGCGAGGGTACTGGAAAGGTGCGGACGCCATTCCGAAACTCGCCAAAGCCGCTCGAGTCTCAGAAGAGAAAGCAAAAGCCTGGCTTAAAAAACAAGCCATCTGGCAAGTCTACCTGCAGGCGCCCCGATACATTCCGAGAAGAAAATTCGACATTTCAACGCAGAATCGCATCCACCAAGCCAACCTCCTGTTTCTCCCTCACAACAGGGCGAGGCACAAAACCTACAAATACGCCCTGACCGTCGTGGACGTCGCCAGTCGCTACAAGGAAGCTGAACCGTTGACAACGAAAGATTCGAACAAAGTCGCCAAAGCCCTTGAATGCATATACAAACGCAGTCGCTTGACATGGCCTACCGTATTGCAAGCTGATCCCGGACGCGAGTTCAAGGGAGCCGTGTCACAGCTGCTGACCAAGCAAAAGTCCAAGTGAGACGAGGTATACAGCTAGTGGGAGCTCACCATAGCCAAGCCATCGTTGAGAGATCCAATCGCACCCTAGCCGAACGCCTGTTCTTGCACCAATACTCGCAGGATTTAATGGATCCTGGAAACAGAAACATGGAATGGGTCGTATGCTTACCGCGAGTGGTGGATGTCATCAACAACAAAGTCACCAGTCTTGTTGGCAAGAGACCCGTCGAAGCCATCAAAATGAAATCTGTCGAATCGTAATCGGCAGCAGCACGTCACGATAAAACAGAGAAAACATTACCGGACCGGGTCAGCGTTAGGTACTTGTACCAGCCGTGAGAATACAAGGGAGACTGCAGAAAATGCGCCACCGATCCGAAATGGTCCATGAAAACGTACAACGTAGACCTTGTCGACATCAAAGACGGCGAACTGAACTTGTACTACTTCAAAGACAGACTCCCGAGAGCATTCGTCAGAGAGGAGTTGATGATCGTACCTCACGACACAATCTCTTATACATCACCCACCGTCTGATGATAGTTTCTCGTCATGATTTTATTATCAGTCTTGCATGCTTATTTTTCGGCTTAATCTAGCCAGCCAGCCACCGAACACCAAGCCGAGAGAGACACACACACACGAACTGCTAATCGTCCTCCCACAGCGCTCGGAGGAGCAACCACCCCCGAGGCGACCCTGGCCTTTTTCCCAACATGCTCGCTTAAAAGTCAATATTTCAGAAACTATTCAACCGATTTTCATTAAATTTTGCATGCACCTCAGTAGTAGTATACACAATGGGGCTACGGGATTAGAGACTTCCCAAGGGCTCATTTTCTTTTTTAAATTGAGCCCTTGGGGGGACCAGGTCCCGTAACCCCATTGTGTATACTACTGACACAAGTGTGTCGCCTTTAATAATAATAACGATAATAGTGCAAGGGCCACCAACCCCTCTCTATTGCATTATATATGAAGCCCTTTTGACTTTTCTTTGGCACTTTCCGCAATGTAGCTGGAATGTTGCTGAGTGCGGTGTAAAACTAAACTCACTCACTCTTTGGCCCTTTTGACTTTTTCAGTTTTTTCCCTTTTGTCCTTTGGCCATTTTGACCTGTTGCCATGTTTTAATCTGTAAAAATAATCTAAAATAAAAACAATGAGAAAAATATTGTCTTTGGGGTTTAAGATCATTAATTGGAAAACCGGAAAGGATATTTATACTAGATCTATAGGTATGTTTAAAATACTTTGTATAGTATAAGTGCGTATATGAACATGTATATGTAACGATAGCCAGGGGCGTTTCGTCACGATCCAGTGTCTTTGTTGTAATTTGAGCCCCTGGCAATTGTGTTTAATGGCGCAGCATGTGTCGGGAATGATAAGTGGACCTCCCCCTTGGTCAAAGACGATGATAGTTGAATCTTTTGTTTTGGGGTTTGTAATTAATAATTAACAACAAAAGGGACCATTCGACTAAAGCACAACTACATAACCGAGAGGTCACACTGTTGTGTATTGCAGACATGTGTGTCAAATCGCACCTCGCAGACGGAACGATGATAGAGAGGTGGGCCTTGCGAAATTAGGGATAGAAAGAAGAGACCAAAGTTCAAAGGAAGTGGAACTGGCCTCGTTTTCACACTCCGAAAACAAATATGGCTGCTGCCTCTGAAGAGAAGGAAGGACGATAGAGTATTGTGTCGGTTGTCAGTTGGAAAATGTAACCCCTGGATTGGAAAACGAGCAGGTTTGTGTCTCAATTTCTATTTGTTAAAAAATGCGGTCGAGTTTTGACGTACTGCAAGAAACATCCACCACTTCAGCGATGGCCGGCGGGTGTGAGATTCTCCCTCACTCAGAGATGATCATTTATCGCTAGGCCTAATGATATCAACCTAACGTCCTCGCGAAGATCGGTGTACACACAATAATATTTTGGATGGGGTTTTGTTCTTGACTGTGTTGAAATGTATTAATACTGACTGTGGGGCCTGTATGTATTAAATTGTTCGTTGTATGTTCGCGTGTTTAGATATGGAGGTGACAGGCATAATATTCTTTCCTCACTCCCCACGAGTGTGTCTACCACAGACTAGCGATCTCTGTCCGACACAAGTGAAGATGTCCGGGATATTTGCAGCCACATGGCTAGGGCCCCCAACATAGCGTTGATCTTACGAAAACACCATATCCTTGTTTGATAAATACAGTCATGAACCATATAAGTCAACGCGACGATTCTCATCATGTCCCAATAACGGGGACTGACGGGCGACAAGAATTCCTTTTGTGGCCCCTTCTATGTCAGATGATAAACACAACATGGCGATCTAACTGTTGTGTGCGAAAGTTTATTTAACCAACTTCCTTGCGTTATATTGTTGGTATGGCAGAAATGTTGATTGCTTGGCTACAATGGATGATTATGGGTATGGTAAAGTGAAGATGATATGTTGTACCTAACAATCAAGTTTTAAAAACTACATGTAGGTGGAAGAGTGATGAGGTCCTTGTCATCGCCTAATGTTGAAAATGATAAAATAATGATCTGACATTCAAATGATATATGACAGTGAACAAGGATACCTTCAACTCCTAAAATTTCAACACTGCTAAAAATATAGATTCTTTAGGTGGGGTATATAGATTGTGGCTGCTATCATTCTTTCGTTGCCATACCAAATACTTTATACACAATTATAAACCGAAAGACGCCATGTTCTTTAATCTGATTGCTTGAAAATCATGATGGAATGGTATTCAATTCCCTGAAATTGCAAGACTGTTCATTGCATAATAATACGTACATATACACACAACTGTATTGCTGCGTCGTCAGCACAGATGAGGTTATTTAACATGTTTAATCATATTATGACGTAAATTCGGAATGAGCAGTTCCGGATGCCACCATGGGAACCAGCCGAAACATCCAGCTAATGACTCTTCACTGCTGTACCCTTGTGTTATTGAGTATTTGAAGCATGCAAATTCTTTCATTTGAAACCTCCGGCTAACGCTGTCAGTCCTGAAGGAATTCCTGTGCTTCAAATACTCAATAGCACCCGGAATTGGCCAACACATGATGTTTATCTTCTAACTATTTGTCAGTGAACTTAGTGTCTATGAGATGAATCTAAATTCTCACTCTCTCACTCTGCATACCTGTCATATGTGTCTGCAGTGTTGACATGTTAGTTGTACCCTACACAGACAGTGCATGCCAAAATGACATTCTTGAAAAGCTTCTGTTGCTTGCCATATGACAAACCATTGTATAACTGAATCACTCAGAATGTTTCAAGATTCAGATGCTACTTGTGACCTCAGAGGCTGGTTGGTTGGTTTGTTGTTAAATGCTGCACTCAGCAATATTCGAGCTATATGGAGGCAGACTGTAAATAATTGAGTCTGGACCAGACAATCCAGTGATCCACGGGGGTGGGTTTAAATCTGGATGTGCTGCATTTATGAAGCGGTTCTTGTTGGTTGTATGTTGTATGGGAATATTTTGGTTGAATATGTCGTCACTTGCTTGACAACGACATTAGAATCTATGTCGAAACGTCGCCTATACAGAATAAAGAAGTTGTATATCCATAAAAATAGTCCTCATCCTTGAATATGTCAGTTTGGAGCCTAGAAGAGTCCTGTTTTTCCCAGGTTTCCATTCCGTGAATTTCACAGATTTTTCCCTGTCAGAATCAAGATTGCAATGTCAAAAATACAAAAATCAACATCATTTATGATCAGTTATGTCTTACTGTGTCCAGATCTATAAATAATTAAAGCAATATCTTTTATTGGACACAGCTGTTGAGAACTGGACATAAAAAAGATTGGGATAATCTTACTGGGACACAGAGGTCAAGGCACCTGACCAGTTATTTCACAATCATGCTGGGCTTGGCACTCTGGGTGTCATTGTATCAGTATTAAGAAACCAGTGCTCTGTGCTCAGCAATGAGATCACGTTATTAGATTAATGTTAGTTACCAGTCTGTAGTGATCTGCATGGTTCCTCCTGATTTCTTGACACCAACGCCAGTACATGTATTTCTTCTTCTGTACCATGTTTACAGTCAATCCATGTGTTGTATACAGGTCATTTGGTTGGCATAATTGTTACTGTCTGAATTTCTGTTTGAGACTCCATGATTTTTCAGCATATGTGTATTTGTATTGCAATTGCAGTGCAAAGTTGTCAGTAGTCATTGTGTGTAACAAAAGGCACAGGGTTAAAAGGAAAAGATGATTACATATGGACTTATTGAGCAAATTCACACATAGATTTCTGAAATCATGACCTTCCTGTTCTTTGTAGTCGTGCCACAGTGGATGGACAACAGAACAGAATCTTAATGTTATTGGAAAATGCAGCTTTGCTGGAGAAAGTCCCTTATGTAGAAGACTGCGAGTGTTATCAGTTGTGGAATTTCAAACTTTCAAAGTTGAATCGCACAAATTCTTTTGGTACAGTAATAAAAGCAGATCAAAATCTTTGACTGAGGTTTTTAATTATTTACATTTATGTATACGTATCCCATGTCCCCGTTCACCATCTTGCCCTTGTAACTGATGTAGGCATCCTTGTACGTGATGTAGGCATCCTTTTACATGATGTAGGCATCCTTGTAACTGATGTAGGCATCCTTGTACCTGATGTAGGCATCCTTGTACGTGATGTAGGCATCCTTGTACGGGATGTAGGCATCCTTGTATGGGATGTAGGCATCCTTGTACATGATGTAGGCATCCTTGTACGTGATGTAGGCATCCTTGTAACTGATGTAGGCATCCTTGTACGTGATGTAGGCATCCTTGTACGTGATGTAGGCATCATAGGAACAGTTCCATACAGAGATTCTGCTCTGCATTGCCAGAATATTTTATCATGTTCATCATTTTGTCAACCTTGTGTTGTCATTATGAAACCAAATACTGATTTATGAAGACGGTTTGTCATTACGCAAGCGAGTTTTATAAATATATTCCATACAAATTTGTTTTAAACTTTTTGCGTACCTAACATTTTAAATGCGTAATTGGTCACAACAATTATTTTTCAATGTGTAAATGGGAATTTTCTATGCATATTTTACCCAGATACGCAGCTTATCTGGGCCTCTGATAGTGTCTGTGTTTTGTTCGTTAAACAATAACACATTCTGTTTGCAAGGCTCAAACTGTTTCCTACAAAATGTTCCATTCAATTTTCCATGTTTTGTGGCAATACTGTGCTGATTATCATTAGCTTTGTCCGTAACAACACCCATGATGTTAGCATGATCTGCCCTACCTGTCAAACTGTGACACTGGTACGATGACACCAACATGGACTGTTTTTATACGTTTTCTTGTTGACTCCAGCATTTCTCCTTTATAACCTGTTCATATTCACTTCTTGAAAATACAGAGTATGTATCACTGTTGATTAAACATTCAAGCTTAATATTGTCCTCAGTCTCAGTGCAACTGTTAGTTGACTACTGGCAGACAAACTATGAAACACTATTCATTGTCAACACAAGCTCAACCAGGTTTCTGACTACACAAACTCGGCTTGCTCAATCTATGGGATTATGCAGATTAACATTTTCTCAATCCATTGGAATGAGCACTACTAATTGTGTAATGACAGTGTTTGGGCACAGCGTTGCCCATTCTCAGGGATTACGCAAATGTCTTGCATAATTCGCGGATTGGACAATTCCGTAAATTACGCATGACATATACATGGATAATTATGCTTGAATAACCTTGTACTGATGATGAAATTTAAAGGCACTATTTCACCCCACACTCCTCTAAAAGTTAGTGATGCATTTCTCTCAATAATACTAACTATCAGCCCTCATGCGGAAGCTACCATATAATTTATTCCACAAAAAAATTGCGTATTTAGATTACAATATTAAATTAAAAAGTTCGAAGGAATTGATGCAACGTTGCCTTAAATCGACTCTTGCGCCCTCTACCAGCCGAACATTATTTCAAGCAAACCCCATAGAGTTATATCCCTTGGAGCGCTCTTTACGATTATCCTATGCACAGCTTGTGACTGAAACCAGTTCGTCAAACAACAAGAAGACCGTTTGCGACAGTTTTCTATGTATAGAACAATTGTTTCCATTCCAGGGGCGGTGGGGTAGCCTAGTGGTTAAAGCGTTGGCTCGTCACGCCGAAGACCCGGGTTCGATTCCCCACATGTGCACAATGTATTAAGCCCATTTCTGGTATCCCCCGCCGTGATATTGCTGGAATATTGCTTAAAGCGGCGTAAAACTAAACTCAGTCAATCAGTCAGTGTTTCCATTCCATATATGGCAAGTGTTCTGTTTGGAAGCTGTTCACCACGATTTCAGACAAGTTGTTGATAAGAAGTCTTATATTGCATCAATAGGAAGCTAAAGTGAGTGCATATGCCCCAATATATATATATATATATTATGGGCGAAAATACTGTCAAAAAATGTGTGAAATTTAAACAGCAATTACCACTGATCTGCTTGTCAGATCACAATGAATAATGTCACCATTAGGGACCCCACCTAATTGCTGTTCAACCTCAGGACTATTTTAATTGTTTTAATTGCAAATCAATTGCCAATTTGAATTCAACAAGCATCAGTGTGGAGTTTGACGGGGATCACCAGGTGTTACACTGTATATAGTTTATAGGCCCATTGTCACCTGGTAGCACCTGGCGTTAGACATACCACTGTACTCTCTGTACAACACACATGGTACAAATCAATCCATATCTGGCTGTACCAGCAAGGCCCACTGAAAATACATATGTTGTTACGATTATTGTAATTCCTAGTAAAACTTCTTATTGATTTATAGTTTTACTGTTAGGAATTTGTGTTATTGTTAAATAAAATGAGTTGACAATGCATGATAACAGGAAAAGGATGTTTTTTGCTTTAAGTACATACTAATTTTTAACCTGTCTAGATTGAGCAAGTGTCACTGTGGTTTTACACCTCTTTTGGCAACATCAAAGCAGGGAATACCAGAAATAGTGAATCGAACCTGAGTTTATGTTGTTTGTTGTGTTGTTTAACACCACACTCAGCAATATTCCAGCAATGTC
>VKKT01000601.1:140918-153672 GCA_008038995.1 Haliotis laevigata | reverse complement strand
CTTGGAGTCTTTAAGATAAATTCAATCATGACTTGAAACGAGCTTGTAGTGCTTATGAAATGAAACTGACAAAACCAACCTTGTGAAAAATATTGTTTATGAAAACAAGTGTTCCAGAATTGTTTGTGTTCGATTATGAGAAAACATGATCGATTGCTTGGTCGTTTAGTCACTGCGACCAATCTTCGATTATTTCAGTTAATCGGACCACCACTACTATACAGCAGGGTATGACTTAGTGAATATTGTGTCTAATAACGCCGCTTCACCAGTTTCGCAGCCATTCACAGCAGGAAGTAGGGTATGACATCATCATTGCATTTAATGAATATTTATACCACTTATCCATAAAAATTCATTTTGACTGACTTTCTGGCACTTGACTCTAAGTGTGGCACCCTGACATATAAATGATACAGCAACAATGGCTCTTCAACCAAGGACAACAGCAAGTAAGTTGTGTCTGGGAGATTGCTGAGTGCTTCTGCACCTCGTGCACAGCTCGGATACCTGGAGATCTACAACCTGACGACTATGTGTCAATGTATTGAGAGTATATCTGACCCCCTGTGGTTGTACTCAACACAGTGTTACCAGAAACATCTAAAACACCTCTACCCGACATATTTTCACCTCCCAGTGAATGTTTTCAAAACAAACATTCTGATTATAAAACAACGATTCATTATTAATTTATGCTGGCCAAAAAAGAAACTGAAGATCCTAGAAATGTTAAACATGTTAAATGAATCTGGCAGTGTTTTTCACTACAGCCTTGATATAACAACTGTCAACATTTACAAGCATTAAAATGTTTGATAATGTTCTGGTAGCAAGGATTGGGATAGAGAACTTTGACAATGGGCCATTTTCAGGATTATTAGCCATTTTCTGAATTTAGAAAGGACCACTGCCCTTGTATCAATAGTAAACACTTCAAACTTTTAATGGGCCATTTTTTATTCTAATGTGCAAAATGGCCCGGCCCCTGCCTTTCCCAATCCCTGTGGTGGTATCATTATTGTATCATGCACACTGAAGTGATTACAAATAAAACAATATAATGATCTGATGTTAAAACTTACATTTTTGTCTGATCAGGAGAGATGACACATGAGTGATCATCACGTTTTTCAAATATAACTTGACTGTACATTATTACGAAAGATTTCACATGAGCTTAAATATATCGCACTGTATGATCAGAAGTAAACAGCTGATTCCTAAAGACGAATCCCATTGTATAGTAGAAGTTCTAGCCTTGATCAGGTTCTACATAGATCTACAGCATTACAGAGGTGAATTATACCAAGGGAAGACTACAGGAATCAGATACTGATATAGATGTTAGCAGAATATCATTGGACAGATCTGCTTCTACTGAAAATATAGAAACAAGGAAAATGAATACAACTCTAAATTCATTTCTTATACATCCAGTTACCATGGTTACCATCATATTTTACCTTTTGTAAAATTAAATACCATTTGATATTGTCTACACATTAAAACATAGTTCCTGTACCTGATAAAATTAGGATACATGTTTAGAATTAAAGTTAATTGTCATTGTTCAGCATGATGAAGATCATAGCAGTATTATTTCTCTCAACACAAATCTAGTAAAGGAAAAGAGATAGAGTTCCACCGTATTCTGTATTGTACTTAATATTACCTGTTTAACATGAACCAGTTGGACAATTTCTGTTGTGTCGAGTTGGCTGGTGGGTAGTTATGGAGATCAACAAAATGTGGCAGATAATGTTTCACAACTTCAGCAACTAGCACTGAAAACAAGAGTCAGGGACAGGATGCATAGATGACGATGTTGAGCTGAGAGAAAACACAAGTGTCTAGCTGAGAGACAGAGACATGAACATGAACTGTGGACAGACACATTACTTAAAAGTGGAAGATCTGTTTAATATCAGCTGGTAGATTCAAACTAACAAAATGCTCTTTCTCCCTTTTCACTAATTTACCAGATGGAATTTTATCTGAAATATAATACCGGGTATTAAATACCAAGAATATAGTTTTCACTTCTTTTCTTTTGGTGGAGAAAAGGGTATTGGTGTTCGAAAATGTGTTTGAAGCAAAATGTCATTCTTGATAAAAAAAACATAAGAGAGCATGTGCAAAATATGTTTAAAAAGGTAAAAATAAATGTTATCGTGAACAGTAAAGATTTGATCAAGAAAGTTCTGTAACAAGTAGTCCTAGAAACAGAGAACGTCTCCACTAAACAAAACATCAGGTTGTTGTCACACTTACAATTAATAATATATCAGTTTTGGATAGAATGGTTTAACATTACACTCCAGCAGATCACATGTCAAAGGAGAACAGCACTGTTCAGTATGTTCTGTAAATTAAACACAGCTATGCTTACAGGTTAATAATAGCCCCACAAGGAGACCACTAGCACTTACTAAGCAGTCAAAGATTTAATCCGAAGTCTGCACCAATAGGTCATGTCATGGCTCTCTCCCTCATCAGAGATATATTGACAGACAAGAAACACACAGACCTTGCTAAAAATATATTCACTCAGTCTGACTCACCTGACTCACAACATCGACAACACCAATATGCTGTAAACATGCTTAGCTCACACTAAGTCTTGTATTGCTAGCTGTGACAGACAAAGGCACATTAGTGCACAAAGTGAACTTAGCAAAAAACATGACTTAAAACTGTTCCAACTCTTTATCTGGGATGTAATTTAGCAAGAGTTCTTCAGTCCAAGCAAGTTGTCTCATGTTTAAAGACTCAAAGCTTTAGAATTTCAGATAGCTTGTGGAAGTAACATAAAATAATTGGTAAGGTCACTTTGTGCTTCTGTCATCATACCTGTCTGATTCTGTGTATCATATACTGGTGTGTGTGCAAGCAACTACAGGAATACTACAACTGACTACAAGCATACAGCTGCCACTGCATCCTGACAACAGATGGCGCCACAACAGCGTCAGGAGCAAGTGGTCTGCGGTACCTATTGAGCAATTTCCAGTTCTCCAGTTTCTGCTTCATGTTGTTTGCGGGGACATAATTGTGGATCTGCACGGCCCAGGGGAAGAAGTGCTTAACGACCTCCGCCACCAGAACTATGACATGTAATAAATTATTTACTACAGACTCTTGATTCAATATAAACACAACGTAAACAGGATATAACACGGTCTATATCACGTTACAATCACTGCTTCTATCATGATGTTCATATTTATCAATTTATGACAATAATAATGATGATCATTATAATGTGCAAATCTAAAACGCAGGAAATCCCCATCCAAAAGGATTACATATTCAAATGGTCAATGAATCATTGTACATTCAGTTTTCGTCCTTTGTAGGGATAAAATTTGGCAAGCATGGTAGAAATAGTTTAGCCTGGTAAACTATACTTATCAAATATGTTAAATACAACATGTGAAGAGTAAAAGACAGGTGAGGATGGGATAACTTCAGATATACCATCTCTCAAAATTTGACATAGATTATAATTTCTTGCTGGGACATTGAAATGTTTGCAAGTGTGACATAAGTAGTTGGGAAAGCCAAGGACATTTTTTTTAAATGAATCAAAAAGTGCTTGAAGGTTATAGCATGAAAAGAACACGGTACAATAAGACCCCACTAGCCAGCTGTGAGTTGGTCTACATCGGTTTGGAGCCAAGGGTCATTTTCTGTTGGGCAATAATCATTTATTGAGAATTATTTGACAAACGTTATTGGTGTCCTGCTCTTTCAGAATTCACCACTGAGCAGTGTTGGATAGTTGAAAGTTAGGGATGATAAAGGTTCACTGACATATTCCTTTGGTATATTAAGACTTAGACTGAATGGATCCTGGATGAAATAGAACCTGACACTCACAGCAGCTAGGGACATTCCTTACTCGGGGACTGGACTCAAGTCAACTGGCAATCTAAGTAACTGTGATTGAAGTCAAAATTGGTTGTGATTCAAAAGTAACACTGTTGGTACTCTCAAATTTTAAAATGTATCTATATAGCAGTTTATGATCATTCTCATTACAGACAATGTCTTTGACACAGGTGAATATCTACAATATCTAGCTCATCACCAGATCTTAAAGTCTAGTCCCCCTTGAATTACTGACACTATAATACCTGAAACATCCTAAATAATAAGCGATGTTATTTAATATCCCAGCTGTCATGGTGATCTATAAAGCTTTGCTCCACCAGTGGAGGATATTAATAACATATTATAATCATAATATTATATGATAATGTGAAATGTCCCCACCCTCTGAGTATAAAACCCATTCCATATAAAAATATGAACAGGAATAGAGATGAAATATTTCATTAATTTACAAGCAGTTATGTCTTTTTGTATGATTCCAGAATGGTAATCGCCCTGGAAGTATCAAATACATAAAGTTATACACTATTAATTTCAATAATTACAGAGTCTGAGTGCACTCATCATGATCATGGCGATGTATTCATATAGTAAACATCAGTAAACAGTCACCATGATCACCTCACAGGACATGTTCTCATGAGGCTCTTCTGATGAAACAAACAGTGATTTGGGTTTAACTGTTTAAAGCCTTTCTCAACAGTATTTCAGTTACCAACATCAATGCCTTTACTTTACTCTCGGCTTAGTTTCAAGGAAAGCTCAACATGATCAAAGTTGCACGGGTCAACTGAGTTATTTTCTCATCTTTAACCTTATTGAAACAGTAGTTCAGATGTCATGGGGTTAGCGTCATGTTCTCAAGTATGAATGTATGAAAAATGTCCCATACCTCCATCAGAGAAATCTCTATTCATGTTTCGTTTTGGTCGTGACAATTGTATCTCATCGATCCATGTGTATAATTCTTCAAGTTGCGCCTCGTCCAATTCCTCCATTTCGCTCTCACTTTGAGGCATTATAGCCTTTCCACGTCGTCCTTTGTTTGAATCCAGAGTTTGCAATATTAAAATAAAATACTGACTGACTGCAAAATCCTATATAAAACATATACCGAGAATACTGTTTCACTACGATAACTCGGTGTCAAATAGTTTACATTGTTGTCAGTCGATACCGTATCCCACAAGGCAACGCAAACCGGAAGTTATATTTACCAACAGCAAATGACCGTTTTCTGAACAATATTACACACTAACACTACCCGAACAAATTGATGACAGCCCTCCTAGAATAAGTGCCATCAGCTGATTTACAACGTCTTAAAGTAGAATATGTTGTATTTCTTTTCTGGAGATAATCTCAATATTATTAAGACAGTTTGACTGCTTAAACATGATAAAGTGTCTTTATACTTTATACTTTTGGCAAAGCAAAGTAGTCTATGGGACTTTGGTATTAAACAATTAATGGAATGTTTTTGATGTCACAATGAAATATGTCATATTGTTTTCACAGACTCATTTTATCTGGTAGGTCAGGTGAAAACCAGTTGCTTTCCTGTCCTTAAGAATAATGGAACTCAAAATAATTTCGCTAAATTATTGCGGAAAATTGTAAACAACTTGAAATATGAAACAATGGAACACAAATTGGAAGACTGATTCAGTGACTGTTTTCCAAGTGGCCAATGAGTGTCTTAGGTTGAGGCAGTAGGTGATAATGTTTATGTATATAGACTATATGTTCATTGTTTTAATGTATCTGGTTTAAGGTATATCTGTACAAAACAAAGTCAAGAAGCTTTTATTTTCTAAAACAAGGTCTTAAAATACAAAAACAACCTATATTTTACATAATTATTTATACATTATATATATAGGAATATATATAGGACTACTGTTATGAGGCAGTGGCTATACCTTATGCAGCAGTGTTTCAACTGTTCTGCATTGTAGGTGTAGGTTCAATCAGGGCGGTTGTGTGCTATATTTATCTTGTGCTATATTTAAACAGAGTTCTTGAGGCTGCCACTGTGTTCTGAACCACAGAAAATATTATGTAAGATCAGCATTAGAATAGAATGTTTTAGCATCATATTCTTATGTATCTAAGTGGCGCTGGCTGTTGCCGCTCATCTCATAATTACTGTAAATCATGAAATTAATGCGTCATGAATTTAATGCATGCTCAGGAATCGTGACACCCTGAATCTTTGATGTTGTTCATTTTCTTTTACAATTGTTATTTACCAAATTGTTACATAATTTGCCGATGAATAAGTTCAATGGACATCAATTAGTGTTATGGAAATTAGTGCTTATTTGTCAATTAATTTTATGAGTGATGTCTAGATTTTTGTTATATTCTGTAGACAAGAGATTTACGTTTTCTGTCTTTTATTAAGTTCTCAAAAGTAGACATGGTCAGACTGATATGCTTCATTATAATAATGCGAGAAGAGTACAGACACATTTTTCGCATTAATAAAATGCTCGCATTAATTTCACAATTTACAGTATATACATCACATTTTCTTCATGTTTGTTGGTTTCAAACCTAGTTTTTTTTACCGACTGATTCCCCAATAATGTTTTATTTTCAACATGGGAATCAACACCTAACAGAAATTGGGCTCTTCAGGATCAAATTTGAATAATGATAACCAAACTATCTGCCACACTGTCCACAGGGGCAAAGTACTATGAGCAGAGCGGAGAAAACATTTGTCTCCAAGAACTGACAACAGATATAGCATGTAGATCATGATTCAGGTGACCTTGCCATTTTTATGGCACTGTGAAGAACATTTGGGTGACATGTCTTTCTTTAATGTTTACAATCTGGAACTAACAGTGTATAACTTCCTGTAGTCACTATTCACAGATTCAAAATTACCTAAGTTAACTGGTCTGGAACTTGTAGAAATCAGGAAACACTACTTGTAAACTCACATGTATTCATAGTTAGGTCGATGGCAGATCATTTGTGAAGACTAGTGACAACAAAAACAAGTTGTTTTAACCCTGGGTCTTTGGATGATGCAAAACAAGAACAAAACGAAGCACACATAAAATATACATGTTTATTTGTACAGAAGTCATTGCTATCAATGAGTACAACATGGGTACAGGATATCACAGACATGGGTACATAGTATCACAACGCTGCTAAAACAACATTCAGCTCTGTAGCACGGTACAGACAGTCAGATCTGAAGGTTTGACAATATGGCACAATCTCATCAAACTTGAGTTTATGTAAAACATGTTGGTAAGTTGTTATGTAAGGCCAATATATATCAACTGTCAGATTATCATCCAAATCTTGAGTATCTAGTCGATTTATATTTTAATATTTTATTTAATACAGACTCAGCAGATATTCCAACTCACTTATAACAGGCTGTAAATCAGAGATTCAAGTCATTGATATTATGAGCATATGCTATCAACCTGCGTCCACTCGCACAGAGCGATCTTAGCACTACGATGATTGTAGCTCATACCCAATAACATGGCCTTAAGATAGTCGTTTCACTAATAATGTTTTGTGAAAATGGACCCTGATCACAAAGACCCCTATTATGACATAAAACATGGGTTTCTAAGAAAGAACAAGTTGAGGTAACTGACAATTTTGGCAAATATTTTTCTTGAAATTGAGTCTAACAAATTCAAATCACAAACAAGTAGGTCGGTGTGCTCAGAGTGAATGTGGATGATAATGGTGTTTCACCTATACTACACTTAGACCTAATTAATGTATATATCACATGTGTTTGTCACTGTCAATACAGACTGATAGAAACAGATCTAGCTATTCATACTTTATCTACGTGAATAATCAGTAAATAACAACTAACCACTATTTCTTGTTTGATTTACGGTATCAAGCTTGGCAAATACATTCATAATTTAATAATCCTGTTTAATAAATAGCACAATGATGAATTAAAAGCACTACATCTGAAATCTTCCTATCAACTTGTATGTCTTTGTTGTACTAACAACAATTAACATTAAACTGAACATAACAAACTATCGGGAACTCGATAAAGGAAAGGGCAAATGAAACAAATTTTACACATTAACAAATATTCCACTCAGAATACACAAACAACAATAACTAATGTTAGTCAACTGATCTTAGAACTAAGATAATGCAAAATCTACTCATGATACACTTTGATTTGTTTTGCTCAATAATACAATAACTAATCCATGATGGTGAAAAGTCAAACTTAAAAAAGTGACATTGCTCAAGCACTTCAATACTCCTTCCATGATTTGAATTTACAAATACTGTAAACGTATTATATTTCGCGCAGGTTTTATTTTTGCGCTTTTCACGCAAAACATTTTAGTAATGTCTGTCATAATATGTTGGTGCATGCAGAACAAGTAAGCAGTTCATGCTTGATGAGATTAACAGCAAGGTATTCAAACATGTTTAATAAAGTGGTCAAAAATTTCATTACAGGCATAAAGTATTTGAGTAAATTCTTTTAAGAAAGCCTTATTGATTTGTATGGTGATTAGCTAGTGATCATAGCATGGTGAAATCCAAGGCGCACTGTGAAGAATAGAATCATGCAGCCTTGTGTCATATTGTAGCCTGTAGTCTACACAGATGACAGAGTCCATCCACCGTATCTCACATCTCAAAACCCTGATTATATGATCAATTCAACTTCAAATACCATAATAGTTTTAAAAAATCTGAACAAAAACTACAAAATACATTAGAATAACAACATGTATTAAAGGCAGCTCATGAATGTTGCGTAGCAAACAGTCCACAGTTCATAAGTAAACACATTTATCCATTGAAACAAACAGTAAACTGTTCTGTAAACAACGTGTAAATATCTTCACTTCCAGTTCAATTTATCCTTCAAATATCATTTCTCTGTTACTGATCAGTGGTCCCTCTGCAGAGCACCTCCCCACACAGAATGTCCACCACCCATAGTCTCCTGCACACACTCCCCGCCGATGTCACAGGTGCCCTGGGTAGATGGATCCTGGGGGTCATCATGACTACAGTCTTCCAGTGTGTTGAGTCAACTGTGATTGTTGTAGATTACTAAGACGTGTTTCTAAATCTTCAATTCTCACATCTTTTAAACTTAGTAAGTGCTCCAATCGACGTATCTTTGCATTCATAATCTGGATCGAAACAAAAACGAGAATAATTAGTATTCATTACTGTAAATGCTCTATTAATACAGTGAAACAAGATATTTTTAACTGTTTTAGTTTTGGAGAATATGCATTCTGGCTAGCGAACAGTTATCGCCATATTATAGCGGTATTTACAAAATTTCTCCGCCATTCGTTAAATTAATGAAACAGAATTAATTATGATACTTGATTAGCCATTCACTGAATTGTCCACCCCGTTCAATGCCGCTGATCATGTTTTTATATAATGCAGCAGAAAGGAATCAAGGCAGTATAAAAAGATGTTTTCTCACAACTAACTGTAACTGTTATCGCCATTCAGAATTTCTCATGCCATTTGTGAAGTAATATATATTTATATCATACAGTAACCTCGAATAATTGATTGCCGGACTATTTGAGTGTTTCTTTTACAGTAGATTGAGAGGGAATGAAACAATGAATGACTTGTGAACTTGAACTTGCTATTATATAGGTTGTGGGACATCCCCCCGGCTAAGTTAAAKAAAATGATAGGGTTCATAACTTTATCTTTAATTTTTCTCTGATGTTACTTGRCGTGAAGAATTTTCTTTTTCTGACCTTTATTGTTGTCAAACACCGAGGGGAAAAAACACCGGAATTGTAATTGACCGGAACTGCGCACGTGTGATACAGATGTACTGGCAATAACTGTTACGCGGCAATAACTGTTCACTAAGCCAGTAGTTGGAGAGTAAAGATGTAAGACCTTGCACAAAGAACATTTTTCAGAATGCTGTACATGTAAGCATTTGTCCAATACATTATGTCTTGACCACATGGTCTATCAGCTAGACAGATGGTCTATTCTATTCACCAGACTATGGTAGTGGTCTTGTTACATTCATTGTGTATGTCATAGTAACATCTGTTTTGTGCATCAAGATTCCCCAAGAGGCTGCAGTTTTAATGTGGACCATGCATCACCTGAATTGTTTCCTCCTTTGCAACTGCTTCCTGCTGTTTCTCCTCCACCAATGCCCGAGGTACATTGTCCATTATTGGAGCTATCAGAGGCTTGTTGGAGGTGTAAGATCTGCAAGTAGAACACACGACACTGAAAACAGCTTCCTCTTTCACACACAACCACCTGACACAAAGCTGACTATATGACCAGGTGGTACAGAAACATCTTAAGGATCAGACATGTTATTTGTAGGCTGTCATCTTTTTAAATCAGTAATGTAATAATTTTATTTAAATGTAGTAGGTTTAAGGCAAATTTTCAAATTTCTAATTTTCCCAATGACAACATGTTTGAGCACTACTTGTAATCCGGCCATACTATTCTGGAACCAGATACAATATAACACATACTCCCTCCTGGTGTGTGGAATCCGGCGCCTCGGAGACAAGTTGGACTTTCCTTGTTGAGAGCCATTTGAGCTCAGGGGCAGTAGCCGTGGGCTGACTGAAGGACATATTATGTAGAGCCAGTATTAGTTCATTGTAACATATATTGTCAGTATTGGAAATCTTCCAGATTATGCTACAACAGTAAATTACAGCAAATCAGTTTTATTAAACAGTTACAGTTTCCAGCTGAAGGAAGCTCTGTTTTCAACACTATGGCAACAAAGAATTTACACTGACATACTGAAAAAATGTAGTAATGTGTGATGGATTGATATGTTATTCAGATGAGTGAGTGAGTACTTGGGTCCTGAACACATGGTCCTGATCTCAGCTACTTGAAATGAGTTCTGTGAAATGGTTACAGCTAGTCAACTGGCCACTGTTACTAATAGTCACAAGAGCCATTCACAGATAGCTTATCAGTAGCCACCATTCATCTTAAGTCATAAAGACTGGTCAAACATAGTCTTTCAGTCACAAAGATCAACCACAATAATAAGCTTTTGACAGAAGGGTCCAAAAGAATATACAACATTTATTATATGCTGAGATTTTTTGTATTTAGAATGCACAAAAACCCACTCAAACCTGACCCTTTCCTTTCAACAAAAGATGTGATATCTTCTGAATTGACACAGAAGCAGAAAGACCAGCTTGAAATAACACTCTGCTTGTGTTAATGTTATCCAACATTAAGTCCCAGAACAGCAACTGTTATTATCTACTGGCCTCACCTAAAAACTCCATATTATCCATGGACTGTGACAAGTTGTTATTTGGAAATCGTTTTGAGAAAGTGACAGATTTTTCCAGAGCTCTGTCTATCTGGAGACGAAGCATCATCAGTACTTTCTCCGCCACTTTAGACTTGCAGTAGGAGAGTGATCTGATGATGTCATCAGAGAGATCAAGGTCAAGCTTCTTTAACACACGCCTGGAAGGTAATCAGTTAAGTTCATTACTATCAAAGTACTTGTATTTGGAAAGCAGATTGTCTCATGAAGAAAAACTTATACATGTACTAGACTTTTTTCCATGCCACTGACTACCCAAATAAGAAAGTCATATGCACGTCCAGTTTAATGACCTTCACCTTGACCTCAGTTACCCATATGCTGGATTATTTCTACTTAGATGCAAGAAGAACTTCAGAACTACCTTCAAACAACCATTCTAGTGACCTTGACCTTGGATAATGGTCACCGAAAAGATTATATGTACCATATTTCAGTTACAAAGGTAAAAGCATCCCAAGTCAATATTTATACGAAACTATACTTCCTTTAGCATTGGTTGCAAGTGTTTCAAGACAATTTCAATCCTCTAGCAAGAATATGAAATTATCTGAGATGGCCTTGGGTTCTCATGGAAAGTAGGTCACCATGACCTTCCGCTGATGTCTGAAGACTGTTATCAAGTCTTTGAATATCATAACCAGAGCATGCACAACACATAACAAAAGAAATGAAGAAAATGGCATTTCAGTAAAAATAGCAAACACTTAACAAATGAATATCACTGTGGCTATTATCATGTTAGTAGGTCGAGTAAATCTTTTACATTTTGGCCCTGCTCCAATGGATGAGACTTATCAACTTCCATTAACCTAACTACAGATAATCCTTCTCAGGTAAGGAGGTAAACTTAATGACATTGATGATGACCTTGACCTTTGACAAAACTGGGAGAGTGTTAAAAACGCTTCAAAAAGGTGTTCTTCAGAACTGAACTTCAGTGCCTAGGGTTCAAGTGATCATTCACCTCATATATCAAGTCAGCAAGAAAATATATCAATATCCTATTTTGAAAAAAAATCATAAACTAAAAAAATAAAGAACATATATGTTTATGTTATTTATCTGTTTATTACCAATACAAACAGTGGTTACTAGTCCTAAAGCATGTGACTGCAAGTGATATTCTGAATGTTGAAGAGTCCATGATGATGCTACACCATGTGGTTTTGCATGTTATTCAGTGAGCTCTAGGGCTTCCAGCCAGGTGAATTAGTATTGGGAACATTTATACATGTCTCTAGAAGTGACTGAGTACATATTTAATGCCACATCAGAAATATTTCTTAGAAGTGGTTCATAGTGATGTTACAAGGGATGACATTTCCATGATGTAGATTTTAATTGTTAATCAGTCTGGCAGTGTTCACGAATGGTGTTTCAAAGTAACAGGACATTGGGTCCTGTAAGCCTCAGATGTCTGTCTGACCCATTGAACATTCACAGGACCCAAAGAATAAAATTAAACACACATTTCAGATTTAACATTTCTTATAATTG
>VKKT01000601.1:116633-128769 GCA_008038995.1 Haliotis laevigata | reverse complement strand
TTGTCCCAACAGGCACTAGTGGAACAGGTCCCCTGGAACCCATACTTGTCCCAACAGGCACTAGAGTATCAGATCCCCAGCAACCCATGCTTGTCCCAACAGGCACTAATGGATCGGAGGGCCAGTCTCTTTGACTTGGTTAATTGTGTATCATCGTATCTCACTTGCAGGGATGGATGCCTCATGATGCAATCACTGGATTGTTCGGTACATACTCGATCATTCACAGAGGCCGTAATATTGTTGATTGCAGTTATCGTTGTGCATTATGGGGCGCTTTAGTCATGCACAGTAATATTTGTGAGGCGCTTCAGTCAACTGGTTGTTCGATGATAGATCATTTTAACTAAGAATAGTAATACGCCGTATTTAGCAATATTCTAACGACGAAAATGCTTGAATAGATTGTAGGTATTAGAGCCCGGACCAACGCATAACCACTAAACTGCCCTCATCACGCCAATGGTTATGTACAGCTAATCGTATGGGTTCAGTCAATATCGTTTTTCAGCTCCCCTGTTTGATTGAGGAAGAGGGTACGTAAACAGTGAGGTTTAGCATTTGTGGTCATTTAGAACTGACGGCGCAAGTTCAATACTCAATAATTACCCACCTATGTTTGTTTGTTTTTTATCTATTTATTCCTTTCTTATTTATATCGTTGTTTACCACCGAACGCTACATGTCGGCGGTCTATAAGCAATTGAGCCTGGACCAGACAATCCAGTGACTGACATCACGAGCATCGATCTACGCAACTGAGATACGCTGACATGCATAAATAACCAAGTCAGCGAGCCTGACCACCCGAACCCGTCAGAGACAAGAGAATTCTAACCCAGATCACCCACACATGAAAAAAAATGTGTATAGACAAAGCTGAAAACATAATTGATGATTATATAACATATGACGTTCGCCCGGATTGCTCCATATTTTGTCGGCACCAGACGTCACCAAATACGTCTGAGATCTACATGCATCAAGCTGAAATTATGTGACGTATCTGGAAAACTATTCATTTGAGGAGGCGTCAGCCAAACCCACTCACTCACAACCAGGGCCTAGATTTTCGAAGCTCTCTTAGCACTAAGATAGTCGCAAGTGCCATACATTAACATTAACTTACCACTATCTTAGCCCTAAGAGAGCTTCGAAAATCTAGGCCCAGACGTATATCGGAACAGGAAAATCGGAGTGTAGGTATCACGAGGTAGGCATCTCTCTTCACTCACTAACTGAGAAGTAGCTGAATTATACTCAGTGTGAATATTCACTTATACTCGACCGGATATTTCCATTAAAATACCCCCAGCAACTCATACGCCTCTGTTTTGTAAATACAACTACGGAATGTTTAGCCTAGTGATAATTAGAACATACATAGGCCTACTAATCTTCATGACTACTCACAAGTTGCCATGTGGTCACTCCGTGCTACACTTACAAGTATCACTGGCTGCTTGTGTCAACAACACCCACTGTGGTTCCCAGTTTTGACGATACAGAACGCTGTAGGCTTTAGATTGCAGACACTCCTGTCTGATTACACATATATATAAACTATCAAAATGTTATAAAGCTTATAGGCGGAATTAATTTTATATTTGAAAATGTAGACCATACCATGCAGTTTTTAATATAAACTTTGAGCCTTCTTGATATGACCAAGACATGGAAGAAAGTAATGAACTTATAAACGAACGTAAATGTGGACCCGCACGGTGGAAAACACCCTTCATACACACTGTCCAAATATTTGATAGCGAGCTTGGGGTATATTACATGTTTTTGTGATCAGACAAAGTGATTAAATTAAAGTAACTGTCTTTAAAAGACGATTAGCACAACAGTCAGTAGTATGAATTACCTCCCTTTATAACTATTCCTCTTGTGAGGTGCAAAATTACACATACCAAAATAATCAACATGGCTTCCTCTTTGACCGAGGGCAGCTGAATGTGATTTGAAATTTGAAGATATTTGATACCATAGAGTACCACGGATGTTTTGATGTAAAAGGTTTGATAATAAGACACTTTGTGACCTTGAACGTGTGGTTGTCGGTGGCAAATCTTGTCTGAGTATGGCAGATTTAACGATTCAGTGTAAGCTTCATAATTTGATGGCGTCAGAACGGTGTCATTCTAGGGAATATTGATTAAATAATCAATCCTGGAGACATGGTTTATCGTCCTTGTACACACCAACCACCATTAATTATGCCAAATTTTTCCACCATGTTTTTATCGTTGTAAAACTTTAAGAAAGGGATATTCCTACTCGAATTTCATGGTCATTTTGACATTTTGAGGATCGCGTGAAAGCACATGGCGCCATTTTGATTGACCTGAAGCCAGACTTCGTCATTCCTATATACATGTGGTTGGATCGCTTGGACAAATCACTGTGTAAAATAAATATTGAGAGGTGTCTTGTTTCAAACACTGGACCATGCTGTCAGATTTTTTTTCCGTCTAAAGGGGAGTAACTCTTGATTGTCTGCTCATGCCGCCACGATATCTGAACAATACTATGGATGTTATTCTTGTGTCAGTGTTTGACAGTATTATGACTGTTGGTATACCATGGCATCCACTTTTGTTTATTGTGAATTTTAGCTAATATATATTTTTTGATAATTCCATTTTTGTGCCTAAGAATATTGAGCTAGGTCAAAGATGTTATTTGGCTAGTCATGTGATTTTGCAAATTTGGTGTGTGGCAACCAAATACTCATGGTATTAGTCAGATTATTTGTATCATTTGATGTTGTGTAATATTTTGTATGTGTCTTCCCTTTTGACACGTTGCTGAAGTTGTGATATTGTGCCAGGAAATATAAATAATTTCCATGGATATGTCTTCAATGTGACAGTTTATTATTCATGTTTCAGAACCTGATTTTACTTTGGGAGACATTAATTGATAATGTAAATGTATAATATAAATTTCACATTTAGAGATAAAAGTGTTTTTTATTTCTGAGGTTGTCTAGTTTTTTCCGTTTAGATTTGGATCCTAGCGCTTAAGCAGTGTTCCATATTGATTCATGATATTTATAATGCTAGCATGGTAGCTTATGTTGAATCTGTAGCTCTGTTTGATGTTTAAAGCCAGAATTTACTTGGTCATTAAACCCTGAACTGTTGAACTAAATAAACATACTAAACACAGAACATACAAAGAAACAAACCTAAAGGATGCTGAAAAGATGCTTCTTTTGATGTAAGTTAAAGCCCCAGGGCTTCTAGGACAGTGTTAGAGTTGAACTCTTTTCCTTCATATTGTGATATTGTTTGCCTTGAAACTGTGCATCAGTCTCCTTAGTGAACCACGTGACTGGGTAAATACTGATGATGTCACCAGGCTGCTACTTGCGGGCATCGCCGTTTGTGCCCCCAAATTACATAATTGGAACACATTTTGTGTAGAATCTGTGTACAGCTTCTGTATACACTGTAAAGGTTGTGTCAGTGCTAACCTTGCAGCATGGAAGGGTGTTTCTCCATGTGGGAATCTTGTGGCTGTCATCATCACCTGGTGTTCTTGTATCAGGGAAGGAAAGAGAAATTGTACGAGTTTCCAGGTTTTAACAATGTGATCTATGATAGTTGGGTAACTAATTGGTAAGTGCTGTGCAAACTTATTAATCTTCACATTGCTATTTTATTGTTTATGTGATAGATGTAGATAGTAGAGTCTTCAAATTGTTTGACTTTCACGCTGTACTGTGTTGTCTTTTTCAAGTAAGGTCTGGTGTTTCATTTAAATTTTCTCACGTCTTGGCCTAATAGACAAGTGATCATGGGTATCTCTGGAATATGTTTTTCCTTCCATTGTGAGGTGCTCATTTGTCATTGAAATAGTTTTCAGCCATATGATAAGAGTGATTTTGCAAGGAAGTCTCCATGGTGGAAATTTGTTTTAGGAGTTAATTCATTGTTTGTCTGATGATGTGTGTTGCATAGGTTGAACAAACCTGATTATGACCACAAATGCTGATGAAGGATGTTGTGTGTTTTAGATGGGTTGAACAATGGTGGAGGTCCCAAGGGCTGATGAAGGATGTTGTGTGTTTCAGATGGGTTGAACAATGGTGGAGGTCCCAAGGGCTGATGAAGGATGTTGTGTGTTTCAGATGGGTTGAACAATGGCAGAGGTCCCAAGGGCTGATGAAGGCTGTTGTGTGTTTCAGATATGTTCAACAATGGCGGAGGTCCCAATGGCTGATGATTTATGATGTGTGTTTCAGATGGGTTGAACAATGGCGGAGGACCAGCCTCACCCACCAAGCAATGAAGCGAAAGGTAACGGTCAGGGTGCTGTTGCTCGGCTTCTTCTGGCGAGTTCAATGATCGCCCAGGAGGAGGCAAGAAGGGATGGCAGCAACACACACGACAAGCCCATGGAGGTGGTGGACCACCGTCCAGCACGGCTTGACTGTCGCATGCTGGACAATAACAGCCTGGCAGATGGCACCCCTCCTCCATGCGACCTCAGTGGAGGTCAGAACGACCTCTCCCCCGATGTCTACATCACCTACCCCCCGTCATCGTCAGGTTTGAACCCCTCCGGTAGACTTTATAACTGTAGATTCTGCAATTTCTCTACTGTGACGTACTCTCATCTACAGCTTCATATGCCCAAACATGGAGGTTTGTGGATTTCCGGTCCCTCTCCTGTACCCATCCTCAGAATTGAAATATATAGAGGTGGCAACTCTGGAACTAGGACACAGTCCAAGCTTGAAGTTAGAGAGGAAATCAGAGAATATCAAATTTGGAAATTCAGGATAATTAATTTAAATGAGGTTAAATATTGTAATTAACAACCAGACCTTGAAATTATAGGGGTTCAAATGTAAGAATTATAGATCAAATTTTGAAATTAGATTCGGGGGTGAAGCACCTAAGGGCAAGCATAATATTTCTTAGTGTATATAGAAGTAGGGTACTGTGGGAGTCATGATATCATGATACTTAAGTCATGATTAAAGCGATACTGAAGTCATCATATGATATATGCAGACATGAGAATTATCTGTAGAGTTCCGGGGTTTTGGTTTCAATTTGAACGTTTTTGAAATCGATGTAAATCTGCAATAAAAGATCCCCGGCTAAATTATCAGTGTTTTTTATCCTTTGCGTTCTCATGTCTGGATATGATGTACTGTTTGAATCATGGTGTTTGTTCCAATACTTGATTTTTTACTGGACCTCTGGCACGATACTTGAGTCATAAAGTGATATGTGACAAATAGATTATCTTATAGACATGACAGAGTTCTTTCCCTTGGACAAGCAACTAAATGATGATAATATTATAAAGTGTAACAATGTTCATATAGTGAATCGATAAAGGAGGTTGTTACAAGATTGATATAAAGTCTTAATAGATGGCTTTCAAATGGTTCCATGCATCTCTGTTCATTATCTGTGATGCATGTGCTTGACACTGAATGTTTAATTGGACCGTATATATGATATCTAGTATTTCATCAAATGGGGAAAGAAGGAAATGCAGTGATTTTCTTCCTCTGTTAGCTAGTGTGTGGGAACGGAGAAGTGATACTGACGGGTTGGTACTGAGGCTGGATTTTATGAACATATGTATGCTTATTTAGGTCTACAACACATACGAGTCTACATGTTGTGTCGGAACCTCATGACAATCTGAAATAGCTTGAGATTTTGGGGATTCAATGGCTTTCAGTTACTACTGACCCAATAACATTTATATTAGACACCTAAGAGGTTATCATTGTTCCTATCAGTCATCATAATGACTGTGCTTAATACTTCATTCATGATGGAAAGTCAGAGTTATGTAATGGGATGATACCAGAAGCAGTATTTCATTAGTGCATGTATGTTTCAGGTTTGAAAGCTCTCAAGTGTCCGATGTGTGACTACTCCACGAATGACAAGAGCAACTTCCGCCGCCACAAGCGACTGCACATGAGGAACAACCCTGCCACCGTTCTGCGGTGTGGAAAGTGTGACTTCTCCACTGTGTTGCCGCGTAAGATCCGCGAACACTACAGCCAGGACCATGGAGAGGACTACGGTCCGCCGTTGCCGCCGATGCAGGAGGCCACTGCGCTCCGGATCCAGACTTATGGAGACAACCACTTTGGCGGTCGCCACGTGGAAATCCCACATAACCAGACAGCTATGCCTGTTGGGACGATTCACACATTACTTGGGGCAGCTCCTCCCAGCATGCAGTTTGCCCGTGCCGAACCACAGATATTGACTAACTGCGTCACTCAGTATCGGCCCTATGAGGTTCCTGCTCAGCGGGTTACGCAAGAAAATCACATGGCATCGGATTACTTGAGATCCATTGTGTCGAACATCATCACTACCCATCACACACCTCGTGTGCCAGCCACAAGCACCATCACATCATCCAGCTTCTATCTTCCACCTCCTGTAGAATCTTCACAGGGATTATCTCCCCTCAATCACCCTTTAACAAGGCAGCAACAAGGGGAAGAATCATCGGAAGAGGAGGTGAAGGTGAAGGTCGAGCCAGTAGATTGCGATGGAGCATCAGATGTGTCAAGTTCAGCCACACCGGTGCGTAGCAATGCACCCAGACACATGGAGGCACAAACAACGCAAAGACTCTCCATGGAAACGTTGGAACCAGCTCCTCCTGGAGATCGCAATAATGAAGCAACGCCATCTGGTGAGCAGGGTATTAACAGTATCAAGTCGACTGAGGCAGTAAGGCCTCAGAATGAGGTTCGCTCAACAGTTGAGTCACATGATATTCGACCATCAATTATACCTCGTGACATTCGCTCAATGGTAGATATTCATGAAAACAGACCCATCATTGAAACTCGTGACATACACCCAGTGTTTGACTCCCGTGACGTTCGTTCAGCTATAGAAGCACGTGATATCCGACCAGTGATTGACCCGCGGGATGTACGAGGCGGGATTGACGTTCACTTCACAAACAGACATATCAAAACGGAAATGTCAAATATCGGTATACAGTGTACACTGCCTGCTGTGAAGACTGAAAATGCTTCAGTATCAAATGACAATTACGATCGTCGGCGTCAACGCTTGTTTCTGGTTGAGAGGTCAGTTCAGTGTGAATTGTTGTCATCAGTTAGACGGATATCTTCAACGCGCCTTGTGTCTGACACAAACGAAGGTGATCAGCCACTACTGAGACCAGGGTCAAAGTGCACTCATTGTGGCGTGACATTCGAAGATGAGGTTCTGTTTTCGATTCATATTGGCTGCCATAGTCACACTGATCCGTTTGTGTGTAATGTGTGCGGCAAACAGTGCTATAACAAATATGGTTTCTATTCTCACATCATGAGAGGTCATCAGCTGTAAGAACCCATCTCCGACACTGTTGCCATGGATACACGTTATTTCTAGCCAGTGCGTGTTTCTGTGACATCCACCCTTCTGAGAGTTTTGAAAAGTAGTTTTATTGTACTTGTAACTTGTAATCTTTACAGCTATATGCAGATACTTTCCTCATATTTCGGACTTGGGCTGTAGAGATACCAGGTGAAAGGAATGATATTCTTTTGATTATTTTATAATAAATGTCATTAATTTTACATGTTTCTACTCTAAATCATTTTTCTTGTATAAGCCTGATATCATATTAAAAACTGAAGAAATAGGATTGTGCTGACGATACATGGAAAGATATAAGTTGCAATGACAGCTGTAAGATATGAAAGACAACTGCAGTGTGTTGTTGCACTTAGTTATATTTCAAACATGTTTTTAGACTTGAGAAAATATAAACATTAAAAGTCAGGTAAATGTTGAAAGTATACTATTATCAGCTGTGTCTACCACCATGCTTGTATCCATGGCAACATGTGTACCTTGTTATCAACTCGGCTGTCTTGAAGTGACCTATGACCTGAAGCCTGACAACAAGTTTGACATGTATTTTTATCAGAATGCATGTAGTCTTGACGATGTTGGAGACACTGAGAAAAAACTTGCTGCATGAGGTACCAAATTCATTCAGATTATGTTTCATGTATATTTATATTGGGTAGATATGTCATTTTGGTATTTATTTTTTATGTTAAAGAACTCAAAGAACTCTAAATAGGAAGCGTTGAGCTATTGCAATATATAAAATGGTGATGATTTCACATCAGATCATGGATTATAATCTGTGTTGATTTTATTACTTCTGCTGCACAGGAATTTGGCAGTTCTTCCAACAATTTTTTTCTCAGCACCCAATGTGGTTTGTGAAGGTTGTTCTGTTGAACCGGATCAGTAGTCTCTGGTAACTATAGTTACCTAATCAGAGTTGATGGCATCCTCCTCTGAATCCTAGCTTGTCTGAATGTCATTGTTGATTGAACTGGAATGTTTCCACATGTGTATTGGTTGGGCAAACAGTCCTGACTACTAGTTGTGTCGTAATTAGCATTGTTACCATGGTTACGAGAAGATGGATGCACAGGCAGGACTTCAGCTGTCACAGTTGATGAAGGTGAGTTGAACACATGACTTACATTAACCACTACAGCCAGGTATTGAGGCAGCAGGGAGGAGCTTGGAATTGCCTCCCCGAAGAGGCTGTTGAAAATGCCTCCCAGCACAACTTGCAATCTTTTACTATGTTGATTTAACACTAAGTGTCTTTTATATTACAGTTGTTATTTCATAACTCTCTGTTCTGTACGTACTTAAATATTTTCAAAATATTTATTTAACGTTTTTCTCTGTGGTGGACAAGTGTCTTGTTGCTGTTGCATCTACAGAATATTGTGTGTAATTTCAGTACATAGTGTGTTCAGTGTGTGTTCATGTTAGCATACGTCATGACATATCAGTCTAGATAGACCCACCCTCTCCTGTCAATCAAGTCTTGTGGGTGTACTTTAGCCAATCAGAATGCTGTGTTGCTGGCACATGTGTCATTCTGACAGGGATATTTCTGTTTGTCAGGGTTGGTGTAGATGACAGGTTAATAGAACAGCCAATTAACACTTATCAGAGGGGTATACAAAGTCCGCAGTCTAGACTACCAGTTGTCTGACTTCCATATTGTTCGAAGCCGCAGTGGCTGAGCAGTCTAGGCGTCTGACTTTGTGTGCTGGCGATTAGGTGCCTGACTCTGAGGATGTGGGTTCGAATCCCGGATGGGACTCAACCCAAAAGGTACTAGAATCTGTACTTTACTAAGAAAGTGTAATCCCAAATATAACATGTGTTACATTTGACCACTTTCTAAATTGCATTGTGTATTTGATAGCCATTGTTTTTTCATAACAAAGGTGAATAGCACTTGTGTACCAGTTTGAAATACCAATATTTGGGTCTAACACTAAACTGATGCAATGTCACGTACAACAAAGCTGTTGCCCCTCCTCCACAGGTGACAACTAGTACTACAAAGTACTTATAATGTTCTAAACCTTGGCTGTAACCAACCATTTTGAAGACTGACACAAGTCAAGGAACTGATTCTTTCACATTACCATGGTTAAGCCACCATGACAGATTGACTGTGGTAATAACTATAGCAATATTCAGTAAGGCCCCTCAACATTTTTTGAGTAGTATATGAAGTCAACTGAAGTTGGATAAAGCCATTGAATTTTTTTATAGTCTTCGGATAAACTGAGTGTCTCAATGGCTTAAACATATTACCATGGTTAGTTAGGATGCAATATTTGAGGGAAGGACAGTGCATTGGTCTGTTTCTATGGTTACCTATAAAGTTACTAGGAAGGCCACAAATTGTAGGAGCATCGGTGGAATGGTCTGTTGCTATGGTTACTTTGAAGTATATCATGGGAGACACTAATTTGTGGAGATTCTATCAACACTCCTGAAATACAACATGTTGCCATCTGTGGATTGGTCTGTTGCCATGGTTATGAAATATGCCTTGTGTGATGATTGCAATTAGTTTGAAAGCCTTGGTGCTAACTTCCTAATTAGAAAACACTTATGATGAGACTCATCAGCTTTTGTAAATTTTATGATTTTGGAATATCCTCACATATGAGTTATTTCCTCTCCAGAACATGATTGAGTCGTTCAGTAGGGTAAACTTTTCTCAGATGCAGGGTTCAACACCTATATTTTTCTGCAGAAAAATCAGCTACAAAAGATCAGATTATATTTTATAGAGTCTGACCTTTACATCAAATATCAACCACTGTCTGTCCTTTTATTCTGATGAACATAAATGAACATAGATGAACTATGCAGACATACAGGTCATATTTCCAATGACAAGTTGAACAAAACCATGAATCTAACTTCAGTGGCCCTCATTCATTGCATTGACTAGCATTTTCCCGATGAACTAGCACCTGAACCAGTGTATTTGGCTAGCATGTATATCTCACCCTGGAACAGCGTGTGTTGGTCTCGTGCTTGTTGACCCATTGTTTTAAGTGAAGAAGACCATAACATCCAGTAGAAGGTGGTGAGATTTGTTCACTTGTTATAGGAAACATCTTTGTTTCCTCTACATGAACGTACCTCGCCATGAGCGATGGCTAACACTGAACGGCTCAGGGTGTTCATCAAGATGGCTGAAATACCACTGCTATTGGTTTGTAGTCATCTTACTGGCAGCATATCATCTATTGGTGGACGAGATAAGCCTATACTGTCATTTAACTTCACAGGCTATATTTCCCATGATTCTCTCAATAACGGTTACCTTGGTTACCTTGGTTGCCATGTACCCATTCTTTATTGTCATTTCTGGTGTTCGTCTCCCACCGTGATATTGCTGGAAAATTGCTGAAAGTGGCGTAAATCTCTACACTCACTCACTCTTTTAACAGAAACACTGCAGAGTTTAACCTGTTTGCTGAATGATTTATTTACACATTACATACACAAGTTTCTTTATATTTTACTCTGGGGAAATATATACCCGTGGTAGTGCCTGCTGTGGCTCTCTCATTGTGCCATTACCAGAATACAACCTTCTGTAGGTACAACCATACTCACTCACTCATTGTGTCATTAGCAGAATACAACCTTCTGTAGGTACAACCATGCTCACACAGTCAAAGGTCAAGGGGAAAACATTACCAGCAGGAGAACAGCGATTGATATAAGATACAGAATTTATGGGAGATAAGTTCAGTTATCACATGTTCCTGGTGGTGTTTGCATGCCTTCAACACTGGAAGATGTCAGAGGCTGTAACATTATGTTTCTCAATGAAATATATATTTTAAAAAGAGCAGTATGTTAAGCTGACAGTGACTCAAGAACTATTGATAATACAATCAGAAAATGAATATTATTTAATTTTGTTACTATATATCCAGTAGTCTATATATTTATAAAAATACAACTTGTTGTAATGGTTGACCCAATGGGATACTAGCAGGTATTGCGATACATGAGTACTGTGGTGAATCCTAACCACCTCTGCCTTTGGGTAGGGATCTTCGTTTTTCAGAATCATCTCATCTGACAGACAATCATTCTTCCTCTCAAGTGGCCTGAAGTGATGTCTTGCACACAAACACACTGATGTGTTAGGTTAGGTACATCGACTTGCTAGATTATGTTTTTGGAATTTTTTTTGTTTTGTTTTTTTAACACACACACACACACTGAAGTTACTGTGAACAGTGCCTGTGTTGTGAACAACTCACACCTGTATTGCATCCTGTATGGTTTGATGCAGTAGTCAGAGTACTGTCCCTTTAGCATGCCAGGAACCTATGACTGTCAGTTCAAATCCAGTTGTTTGAGCAAGTTACTGGGTTTGTCAGCACTATTTCCATACAGTTGTTTCACGTGGGTAACCACCCTACGCTTCCTTCCCACAGGATGCTGGTACCCCATGACTTCTTAGCAGTCCACTCACTCACTCACTCACTCACTCACCAATATGGCTGGCCATCCTGTTCATAATACAAGAGTATGTAATGGTTATGCTAAAACCATATTGCAAATTATAATAAGAAAGACACATCACAGTTTTAAAAACATCACCCTTAATGCTGTTTTGTGATTTAATCACATTTTAAGACAGTTTGTAGTATGTGTTCATGAACGTTTCTATTTGTTATCCCACCGGCATGTAATGCACCCACCGGCATGTAATGCGGTGGGATATAGTCGTCGCCTCGTCCGTC
>VKKT01000601.1:51763-63978 GCA_008038995.1 Haliotis laevigata | reverse complement strand
GGTTTTTATTGACCTGAGAAAAACAATATCGACCTCTACAAGAGTCTATAATTGTATAATATCACACCTGTCATCACTGATCGTGAGTACTTTGACAGTATCCTAGTTTTATATTCCTATGATTATGACAAGAGACAAGCTTATCATCGTAATCAATAATATTATCCCTATGCCAAATATACGTTATCCCAGCATTATATCTATATCCTTCACACAAGTCATTTCAGCTGTTCAAATTCGAAAGGGTTGCCAGGCTAAAACAAAACATTTCTCTTTTCATTTTCTTTAAGCGTACCTACCATGTGCCTGCTTGGGTCCATGGTATGGGTCTTGTCCCAGTATCACGACCTTCACCTGGACAGTGAACACAGAATGTCACAGTGATGGTAAAGCTGAACCTATCTTGGACAACAGGTGGTCATCAGATCATTCAGAATGACAGTTTTTTTTTCTCCAGAATAATCAAGAATAAAAATCTTATTTCTCTTAAAAAATCTGAATGAAATTTCTCTAGACCAGCTATGACATGACCAACCCCCTCACCTGATCAATGTCTGAGGTTTGCGTCCAGCTAAACACTTGGTCTGCTGGCGGGTAGATGGTGTGCTTGCTCCGCTCATTCTGAACAAACTGACTCAACTGGGGACACAAATTTCAACATGGTCAGACAGAAATTCCTCTCAACATGGTCTGATAGAGATCCCCCTCAACATGGTCAGACAGACATCCCTCTCAACATGGTCAGACAGACATCCCTCTCAACATGGTCAGACAGACATCCCTCTCAACATGGTCAGACAGAGATCCCTCTTAACTCAACACAGTCAGACAGAGATCCCTCTCAACATGGTCAGACACACATCCCTCTCAACATGGTCACAGAGAGAGATCCCTCTTAACTCAACACAGTCAGACAAAGATCCCTCTCAACACAGACCAAAGACGTATATACGTGCATATACATCCTAGGTCAGACAGATCCCTCAACACAGTCAGACAGAGACCCTAGCCTTACAGGTTTATCTTTTTGATGCCACATTCAGCACTATTCCAATGTGGATCTGACAATCCAGTGATTGATATTGCGAGCAACAACCCTGGCCAGCATCAAGCCTCTCTTCCACCACCATATTTTGCTAGGTACAAAATTCTAACCACGACTCAGATAGGGACTCGTTACGTTCAACTGATAAGTAATTGTTTTCACCTCCTCAAAGTAAGACTTTGAAAATTCTGGTTCCAAAGCTTTCAGCCAAGTTTTCCCAACATTGACAACCAGGCCTGATGATTTCTTGGCATGTAATTTGGATAGAGCTGTTATTCGGTTTTGTTCTATTTTCTTGCATTGATCTGGAGACAAAGTCTGCGAACATGGTGATACTTCTTCCTCATCAGCTGCGACAGAGGTCGGTTTACTCTTCTTAGGTGGGGTGTTCTGGAATCACAACACTTGTTATATACCAGTAATGTGGGCAGATAATCTGTTGCTGTTAATTTGATGCAATATTAAAAAAGCAGTCTCCTCTGGGTGCATATATTTTATCAATGTTGTCAGCACCATCACTACATACCTGGAACTGCTGTACTTAAGCCCTGGGCTTATATTGAAAAATACCTTTTATTAATCAAATTATAAAACCAGAAAATTTTAAGCCCTGGCTACCATTGATATTAATTCGAATTTCTCAAAGTGTTGAGAATAATGAAATAACAAATGTAGCTTAGTCCGTCTATGTCAGTGAACGAGAGATTAAAACCCATAGTAAATAGATGAGGTCCTATTCCACGTACCGTATTAGAAATATTAATACTCCTCCCTTTTGAGAAAAAAATTCAAGAGGAACAAGTCAATGTTTCCTTCCCCTAGGTTGTTTTCAATTTTCTATTCTGTCATGATATATTTCGAGATTTAGTAAACAAGAATCAGTGGTCACGCCCACGTTGAAAGCTCTTTTTATGCGCATGGGCACTCAAAACATTGAACACGGTAACAGACAAGACAGCGCAGTACTTCACCGAATCCCTAGTTACCTGGTCTGCAACACTGTCTGCTGGCCTCTTGGCATTCTTAGGGTTGAAAAAGGATGAGATCTTCGCTTGACCTATCATATCGCTTATCTGTGGATTAAATGCACTTGAAAATGACCAGCGACAGTAAACACGGAAGATTGAATCACTTCCTAATCTACGCAAGTACTGCATGTGCTATTTCCCGCCATATGTCAATTCGAAAGGTGAAGGTTGTTCAATAGCCAATCAGTGATTCTGTACTTGACCGTTCATCTGAAATAGCCAATCATATGTTGTCTTAGATACACTGGCACGATCGTTTTTGTTTATTGCGGAAATGGATGCGGATGAGTGGCCATGGATTGTTTCAGGCGACAGGTTACGCTAGCTAACCCTCCCAAGGGTGTAAGCTGAGGGATATGCCGATCAACGGTGGTGACTGTGGGAACCGTGCGATTTGTAACCAACGACAGGTAATAGTTTTGAGAAAATGTCGATTTGGAAACAAATTTATTTCATCATGAATAGCTGAGTTGGAAACATGAATTAGCTAAGCTAGAAACTCGCCGATAAAAATAACATTTGACATTTCATCATAATCAGCTTAACATTCCTATTATCACTGTCATCATGTGGTGGGCAGATTAGTTTGACATTTTGAGTTTGCCACCTCGACAAATTAATCTTCAGCTATATGAATAACAAGTGAAGTTTTAGCTTGATAGTTGCATGATGTAGATTATTTCAGTTTTCACAATCGCTGCATCTAGTGTTGAGATATTTCATTTGACTTTGTAAAGTTATTCATGAACGTTGGGTACTGCCGCCAGACTGATACTTCGCTAGCTGTATGTCACATGTGTACTCGAGGAAGTAATGTAAGGTTTGTGAGTAGAAAGACAAATTCTGCTGAGTCATAATCTCTTCCCATGCATGTCATACCAGAGACCATATAATCTATTATATGGTCTCTGGTCATACTTATTCCAGTTTTCATAGGGTGTTGTACTGACAGGTATACACGTTATTGTAGAAGACATTCATTGCCAAAGCAGCCAGCTGAGAGGGCCAAGCCCTTACCCAGATAGCATTCAGACGTTGGTCCAACGTTGGCAATGGTTTTGCCAACGGTGGGCCAACGTCCGAATGCTATCTGGGTAGCGTTTAAATATGATTAGAAATATTTAATTTCAGTTATACAACTGTGATAAGGTATAATTTTTAAAATGTGTTACATTTTTTTATCGTTCCCTCTTGTAAGATTCGCATACTTTTCCAGGGTTATAGCTAAAACGGCACCAAAATCGTTTGGCGAAAACGGCACCATATTGGTGAAAATGGCTACTGATTTCTGAGCTAAAACGGCACCATATATAAAACACAGTATGATGTTGACTTTTGTGTTTTAGTTCGTTTCATTATAACATTAGCAAGCTTATATCAACATATATAAAACACAGTATGACAATAACAAAAGCACTGTCAACATAACACATGTTCTTATACAACGGTGTGAATCTACGTCAAAGTCCATATTTGGCTGATGCTTATATATCCCATGAATGTCTTTTCATGAATTGCAGCAAATCACTAAACGATTGGTCCGTGGATAATCGCACATCTTGACAGTAGTTGTGACAGAGACAGGTCACCATCCTTGAACAAACTCTAAAGTTCAAATACCTCCTCCTGCCTAGCTCTTGATGATCTGCAGATGTACGCCTTCAGCCTTCCTTCTTGTATAAGCCTTGTCTGGAGGGGTAGGAGGCTGGGCTCATGATGGAGCTCTGAGATGAGCCTGTAGAGCCCCAGTGACTGTTCTCCCACCTTGTTATTAATATATAACAATTACACAGGTCGATTAATACACTACTCAATTACAGGCCAATTAACACACTGCTCAATTAAAGGCCAATTAACAATCTACTAAATTATTGTGACTGTCAATTAAACAAACACGATAAATACCTCCACTCTCACTCTGATTACTGTCAACTGGCCTGGTTGGGGTGGATGGCAATGGTGGTGTTTCCCATCTTCAAATGAAACCCCAAACTGAATAACAGATGCAGGACACGTGGTCGTCTTGTTCCTGACACTGCGGTGCCAGTACGTTCGAGCAGTTGTTGATTTCTAAACTGATTGTTGATTCTACAAGACAATTATCGGCTATGGGATTCACTTTACAATCACTGTCGGCAGAGTAGACACATTCATTATCTAAACATACTGGAATCTGATTATCAGCCAACACAAACTTTCCAATCACTGTCGGCAGAGTAGACGCATTCCAAAATTCTGTATTCAGATTATCTAATGACAAATAAGATTTTCCCAATGATTAAGATTTTATTTGGTGCCGTTTTCGCCATAAGATTTGTAGCCGTTTTCGCCAAGTCAAGGTTCCGTCATGTCCAAATGGTGCCGTTTTCGCCAGGTGACTTTTTAGTCTGAACCCATTTTTTACACTGTAGCATTCTCGTGATTTAAAACATGTTCCGTAAATACGTTCTTCATAATATTTATGGTCATCTTAGGAAAATGTACTTGCCCACGGATCAGTCCTAATTTGTTTGTGCATGTGCAAGTAATCATCATGATCATATTCCTGTTTATGGCCTCTTGCTAATCATCTCAATGCATTATCATGTGTTTTATAATGTGTTATTGCTTACTTGTTGCACTTGATATATATGAGGGTAGTGGGGTAAGTCTCTCACCAAAGACCCGGGTTCGATTCCCCACATGGGTACAATATGTGAAGCCCATTTCTGATGTCCCCCACCACAATATTGCTAAAAGCGTAACGCTAACCTAACCACTCACTTAATATATGTCATAAGGCCAGTACATTTAGACTGTTTCAGTTGCATTGATTCCCGAGAGATCAGCTGAACAGATCATATGATACCATGAATGTGAGGCCTTGAGGTTGTTCATCTTCTGCTGGATATATCAAGTACTGTGATAGTCTCGACGCAGGCATTTGCAAGTTAGCAGTCAACTGTCAATATCTTTGATTTACACAAATATCGGCCAGACATTATAGACAATGGCAACCAGCCCAACTGCTCCAGGGTCTGTGGGTTGGCCTTTGCTTGGAGATAAGTCGTACGAATTCTACAAAAACCCAAGAGATTTTCTAGAGAAGTACATGACTCAAAACAAGTCCAGGGTGTTTTCTGTTCGCTTCCTGAACAAGCCAACAGTGTTCGTGTGTTCCAACAGCGGAGTGGAGAAAGTGCTGGCAGGTACTGTGCAAAACATGCTTCATTGTAGAAAATATTGACATCACTTATCAATATACTGAAACTATTGACATCACTTATCAATATACTGAAACTATTGACATCACTTATCAATATACTGAAACTGTTGACATCACTTATCCATATACTGAAACTATTGACGTCACTTATCAATATACTGAAACTATTGACATCACTTATCAATATACTGAAAATATTGACATCACTTATCAATATACTGAAACTATTGACATCACTTATCAATATACTGAAAATATTGACATCACTTATCAATATACTGAAAATAACGGGGGGATAGTGAAAGTAAATGATACGAGGATAGTGACATCACTTCTGAAATTATATATGAGGGATAGTGACTACTTCACTTCAGAACTGAAGGAATGGATTCAGTGTTTATTGTAAATGGAATTGTACAGCTGACTTAGCTTCACTCATAGCAGGAACAACAAACATGGTGAAGAGAAAGAGACTTGAATAATTAGTCGTACATGAATGCATCAAAATACAGTGTTAAATAATCTAAATTTAAGAAAATAGGAACTTAAACATGTTTATAATGGTCTCAGATTTGAATAAAATAATATAATGATTTTCTTCTCAATTTGTCCTGATGGGACGCTTAGTCTGGAGAAGGTGAATCCCATACTGCTGGTGTTTAGCCTGGTCTGTCATCCATCCTCGTGTCATTACGACTGTTCTCTATTGCAGATGGCGGCGAGCACCTGGAGCTTGGATACAAGGCGTTCATGGGGCAGATATTTGGGGACAATATCTTGTTTACCAATGGTAAGTACTATTAAAGTAGCAGATTGGATAAACATGATTTTTCAGTCCTCTGCTTATTGTTGCTGGCTTCAGAGTTGGGGTTGCTATGGTTATGGTTTAGGGATGGATCGTGGAACATTGACTCTACTTACGATAATGAAACATTGTTCGATGGGCATTTCTCACAAGATGACTGATGTCAGAGAAGACACAGTGTATGGATAACATCTTCCTAATTCAGTAGGGTAGTACTGAGAACTTGTGTCTTTAGTACAAAACATGGAGAGGGTCTTTTCTGAACTTTCATTAGGAGAAAATCTATTGTCAGAATTGATGGATTTTTTGGACAAAAACCCCAACTACTAGTAACTCATATGCATGTGCTATGATTACTCTTTATCAACAAGGGGCGGTGGGTAGCCCAGTGGTTAAAGTCTTTGCTCGTCATGTCGAAGACCCGGGTTCATTTTCCCACATGGGTACAGTACCATAGGCAGATCCAGAGGGGGGTGCAGGGGTGTGCACACCCCCCTTTTGTGCTGAAAGTTTGTTAAATGACCATTGAAACTCGGGTGAAAATGAAGTGTGCACCCCTCTCTTTCTCAATAGTGTGCACCCCCCGTTTCTCAAAAAGCTGTATCCGCCCCTGAGTACACTCGCAAACCATAGCGGGGCAGTGGGGTAGCCTAGTGGTTAATGTGTTCGCGGTAAGATTACAGAATACCGGATACCTTCCGCCATCTTTGAAAGCACGCGAGTTTACTTTTGGTTAGGGTTAGGGTAAGGGTTAGGGTAAGGTTTAGGATTAGGGTAAGGGTTAGGGTTGGGGTGACGTGACACTAAACAATATGGCTGGTAGGTATCCGGTATTCTGTAAGTGTACCGTGTTCGCTCCTCATGGGTTCGATTTCCCATTTGGGGACAGTGTGTGAAGCCCATTTCTGGTGTTCCCCACCGTGATATTGCTGGAATACTGCTAAAAGTGGTGTAAAACCCAACTCACTCACTCACTTTATCAACAAACATTAAGAGTTAATCATTGTAATTTGTATACTTTTGTATCAGGACCAAGATGAGTACAGTTCCATGCATATCACCCTGTTGTTTAACTTATTATGATGTCACTCAGTTATATTTGCTGGGTCGGTGAAGACGGGAGATTTCCTGGCCATACGTCAAACTTAGATAAAGAGGAACTGATATATTGTATTGACTCAGTGATTTGTGATGTCAAAACGAGTAAGTCTGTCGCGACAGCTGTGAAGAGGAAATCAATGTTATCAAAGCTAGTTTTATTCTTGTGACTGATCTCTCATTGAACATTACGCTAACTAAGCTAATATAGGTTACTGTATAAATAGCATGTCATTGACAAATATGTGGAGAAAAATGTACAATACACTGTGAGTTGTGCCAGGTTGTACTGTGTTGTATTGAGTTAACTTAAATTAAGTTAAAATGTATGTTGTATTGAGTTACATGGAGTTTTATTTTATTTTTTCTGGGTTGTATTAAGTTGTACAGAGTTATGTTATGTTGTACAGATATATATTAAGTTGCAAGTTGAACTGTGTTGTAATTTGTTGTACTGAGTATCAGTAATCTAGATGAAATACCACCTTAAATCATATGAAGGTAACAGATAATGCTACAAAACAAGACTCCAAGTCCGCATCAGCTGCACAATGAAGCTGACAAACACAACAAAGTGTTAATGTGACTTTACCTGGACCTATGTATATTCTTGGTTTTATAGTGAAGTTTTGTTACCGTAATAATGCTAATTGTTGCACAGTCAACCGGTCAAAGGGTTTTGTTTGTAATTAGTCTGCCATTTGTGCCAGAACCAAAGTAATTTAATGGTAAACTTTGTATGTGAATAAACGTTCATTCATACCATGATACACCTTAAGTGTGACACACAAACAGAACTAATGATACATATCTGCTGTAGGTACCTCAATGGCAATGCCATTAGACAATTAATAGTATTGACTAGCTATCTTGTTAATACCCTATATTTTCTTGAGTACAGTGACATATATACAAAATGACAATGTGGTGTAGGTGTGCGTAACAATGCCATGACAAGTTTTCATTGTTTCTTTACACAGACTTTATTGTGAGCATATGACACATAAAATACTGTGTCTCCAGACATGTACTGAAATAACCCGTGAAGGTCCGGGTTAGAATGAACCTTCAGTAACCCATGCTTGTCGTAAGAGGCGATTAACAGGATTGGGAGGTCAGACTCGGTGACGTGGTTGACACATGTCGTCGTATCCCAATTGCGTAGATCGATGCTCATGTTAATCACAGGATTGTCTGCTCCAAACTCGGTTATTTACAGACCGCCGCCAGATAGGTGGAAAATTGCGGAGTGCAGCGTAAAACCAAACTTATCTGTTATCTCATTCGAAACTATGTACATCAGCCTGTTCATATTATAATATATTATTGTTATGTAAGAAATACAGTTCGCTCTACCATCATGTAGAGTGTAATAAAGCATACTTTCGCCCTGAACTATTATAGTTAAGCACGAGGACGCTCGAATCGATTGATTCAGTGAAACAGATCACGCCAACTGGCATTGAAAGCCATTTTTGTTGTAGTTTGACATATATATCTTACATTCATATTTTCGTGATCAAAATAACTGATAACAAAGGTGATTTGTTAGAGTGATCAAAATATATAAAACGTCCATCAATAACTGTCAGCTGTCACAAAGTGTTTTCCTATGGTTACTGGTTAGTAGGGTTTTTTTAAATATAAATAGTAAAAGCTGCAACTTAACTACTGTTTTACTGGAATATAGCATTCCTGTTACATTGATAGCTTCAGATACAATTTCTTCCCTGCACAAAAATTCTAAGGGGTTATATAACTGGAAATTTTCTAACTGAATCACCTGCAAATCTGGTAGAAAATCTGTCAGAGCAGGTTACTGATCACAATTTCCAGCTTAGTTTATGAGAAAATACATGGAGGGATCATAATTCCTGCAAATCATGGCTTATATCATGTATCATGTAATGATGTCAAGCAAAACAGTATCTACAAGTTTAATTCAAACCGTCATGTATAGTTGTATCACTCTGGTTATATATGACAAAGATCATGTTGTTGCTGAAATATTTTTTCACCTGTTTATTTCTTTGAATTTTGCTGAAGGGATATGATTTAGTTCCAAAATACGGCATTGCCCAGATGGGTCTGTGCATTATGCTTGTAAGTGCACTATTCTCAAGAAAATACAGTTTGACAAATCTGGAACAGTGACCTTGGTTTGGATGTTCTGTATTGCTGTAATGTCGGAACAAATTCTAATATGTTTTATGTGTAAACCACTGCAATAGCATTATGCACTCACATTTTTTGTAATATTCAGCATTATGATGTCTTATGTAAAAACATCAGTGATGTTAAGAAGTACGGATGTGGCATGATTCTGTGTTACCATGGTTACTATTATCTACATTCTTTTGCCTCAGGTGCGGAGGCGCAGGTGTTACGGCACTCTCTGAGTCAGCTGTTTACAGAAGACAGTGTCCGCACCTACCACCAGACCATTGACAGGTACTGAAGTGAGGCGCCGTGTTAACTGACATCCGTTACTGGAGTTATGCCCCTTTACCATGTTTTTTCCTGTTTGACCAAAGTATGGATTGTGGGTTTCTTCTACTTTCATCTGACGTGAAATACTTGTAGCTGACAACTGATAGCGATTAAATTGTTAAAATAAATTTCTTTCTTAATTCATATGAATAATATGCCAATCTGTGAAAGACAGAACATAAGGACTATTTTCATATTATTGCTAAAGAGATAGTAATTTTTTAGCTTTGTTGAAGATTTGTATTGACATTGTTCCTATTTTATGTCATAGTCAGCAATACAACACCCATATTAGAATGACTGGTAAATAAATAGTTCCGGTCCAGACAAACCAGAGGCTGATGTAATGAGCATGTTCATAAGCTGTAAAGTCTCACACTGTCAATCAAGTCTTGGATCATTTTGGTTTTGGATATACCGTCTTTCATGTATGAGTTGTGCATTGACAAAATACCTCCCTCACGAAACATTGTGAAATTTTTTGTGTATTTGACAAAATGCCTCCCTCACGAAACATTGTGAGAGTTTTTGTGTATTTGTCAATGGATCCTAAAAAATACATTGTATATTTGACAAAACACCATCCTGGGAGTCCTTGTGTATTTAATAACACATTCCCAAGAGTTATGGTGTATTTACCTAACACCAACCAGTCATTATGTATTTGACGACATCTGTCAGTATGTAGTCAGGAAACATTGTGTTCCATAGCAATTCAGGGGAATACTACATCCCTAACTCTCATACCATTTCTGATATTATAATAAGGATCTGTTCAGACAGTTTATCCTACTTCATGTGAGAATATTCATCTCTGATTGGGATATATATCTTTCCGCGGGAGAATACATCCTTTATACCCCACCCCATGGAAAAAGCATGCATCCACAGCAGTCAGTGAACCGTGAGCCAGTGGTTTTGATCGACTAGTCGCTACGATGTTAGTAAAAGATATGATTGAATTTCAGTTTGTTTTAAGGTTAGGTTACATAATGACAGATTTAAACATTCGGTAAGATAAATTCATTGTAGCATTATGATTTGAGGTATACAGGATTCTATGTCTCCCTCATTAGGTTTCATCAACCTCGCCTCCAGATCGGTGGATAAAACCTAACGAGGGATGCATAAAACCCTGTATACCCCTCATCCCAATGCTACAACTTATAGTGTGACCTGGTTGGTTGTCATGGTAACAGACATGGATTCTTGCTCATGATGTCAACCACTTGTTTGGCTGGCCAGTTCTTGGTTTTTGGCAAGCCATCATGATGTAGCCACAAATACATTCAGTTGCAGAAGGAACTTAATAAAGTTAGTTCATTTCTAATAACACATTAACAATAAACATAATGACAAAGCAAAAGGTAAGTTTATTTAGGTAAGGCATACTTGTGTTTATATAGCTGTTGTCATGGTTATGGTGAATGGTGTAATAAATATTACCACCGGAAATGTTTGGTAAAACCTAAGAGGATACAGCTCATCAAGACATCTGTACAAATAAGCTTGACATGAATACACAGAACTGATATCATGAATGTGACACTGACAATGTGAATCTTTTCAACAACAGGGTTCTCAACAAGAAACTTGCCAGTATGGACACCAGGTAAATACCTTATAGTGTTCAGTCTTGGAGTTCCAAGACCCCTACCTCCCCAGAACAAGATGGGTTACCCCCTTAAAATCATCATCACACACCCCTAGCCATAAATTATGAACGGTCCCTAATAAACAAACAAAATACCAATTCAGGTGATGAAGAGAATTCATCCATTACTTGTTTGTAAACACATCTGTCAGTTCAACTCCATACATGGTTGTAAAGTTCCCAACAGAGTTGGGAGCTGTCACTAGGCCACAGTCTGGCTGTTGCTGTGAGGGGTTACCTGTAACCTTCAAAGGGGAGATAACTCCCCTTACTACACAGGGAGTGTGTGGCCCAGTTGTGTAAGTCATCCTAATTCACTGTCATGCCAGCAGCCTATGACCATTGGCTGAATCATTTTGTCATCTAGGGGCCGTTCATAATTTATGGCTTTGGGGGGTGTTGGGGGTGGGGTGTGATGATGATTTTTTTGGAGAAGCATGTACAATGTGAATGACCCCCCCTAAAATTTATGTACAAAATAAGTACCCCCCTGCATGTCATATACAAATTCAATGACCCCCCTCCCCTTCCCATAATTTCTAAGCATGATTTAAACATATTTTTATGTACAAAATTGCTGACCCCCCCAGTACATGTGTACAAAATTGCTGACCTCCCCATAGTCTGTTTGCGTTGAAAACGTACCGATGAATTTCACTTTAAACAAAAAAGTAAATCAAGTAAAGTGAAATTAAGATTGYGACTCCTCATAATTTTACCTTGCCATTTGAAAATTTAAATCTCAGAATTTTATTGAATTAAATGAAACACCGAGAACAAGGAGGGTTGGTCTAAGTTAACGCTCATCATGTACCACACGTGCATTTGTTTCACTGTTCCAACTACTGCGCTTACCCCCTTGTAATGCAAACCAATATAAGCGATTTGAA
>VKKT01000600.1:154978-170852 GCA_008038995.1 Haliotis laevigata | reverse complement strand
CCCACACATTTATCCATACCCACATTCAGATTCAGACCCTCAACCACACCCACATCCACTTCCACATCCTCATTCACACCACACATGTATCCATACCCACATTCAGACCCTCAACCACACCCACATCCACTTCACATCCACATCCTCATTCACACCCACACATTTATCCATACCCACATTCAGATCCAGACCCTCAACCACACCCACATCCACTTCACATCCANATCCTCATTCACACCACACATGTATCCATACTCACATTCAGATCCTCAACCACACCCACATTCACTTCCACATCCACACCCACATCTATACTCAAATGCATGTATATCCCCACAAAGATAGCCCGTTTCACGATCAGCAATTCCTGCAAACGCGTATCCATAAATAATCATGAATCCAAATCTGCATTCGCCTTTTAACCATCTACACATACAATGAAAGTATCAACATATACATCCACACCTTAAGATATGTTGACATCTACCATATATCATGATTTTCAATAAAGTATAGTTAAGTTAGCAAACAGAGTAAGAATAAGAAAACAGACAATTCCCACATTATTGTGCTTGGCAAATTTATAGCACGCTGTTGCAATTGGATGTTCTCATGCAATGCTGCCATCATTTGTTAATGCTGAGAGAGCAATCATCACCTCCCTCCCTACTTATTTTACGTGAACGGTGGAAGGAAGAAACGTTGAAAATAACAATTCAATTATTGTCTTCAATACTGTAGTTAAATCATGGGCTGACAATCGGTAATGATCTCTAATTCGATCATCAATCTCAATTTGAACGTAGAAGATAAGAGTCTCACTTGAACCTGAAACTTGATTTCAACAGAACACGTTTTATCCATGAAACGTCAGAATTCGCGCCAGTAATACTTGCCATTTGAAAGACCAACATAAGCATATTATTTGAAACTTTTTTTAACATGTTTATCCTGAACATGGTGTTTCAGTTCCTACGTATACTGAACGTAAGGCGAGTACCTATAATCAGCGTTTACCACTACTTCAGCACATGACACAAACATGGCGGTTTTTGAAGTACGTCATCACTTTTCGTGTATCTACCTTTGGACTGTTATGCAGTGGAAGCGGGAACAAAATAAGAAACTCGATTACTTTGTTGATTATGCTTGTTTTTTTTACAGGAACCACGAAACAATGACAAAAAACAAATCATTATAATATTCAACTGATGGTTCATGTTAAATGTTAACCTGACACTCCATTTGCAGTGTTATTACTAACGATATGATCCCCAAACGTTTTAAACTCAAAGGACATGTACATCATAAGTGCATGTAAAAACATGATTCCAAATTATCGTATGGACGTAAGGAAGAAAAAAACTGAAATGTTTCAGGAAATGGAACTGAATAGAATAAGATAAATGACACTATCGAAATAGAGCGCTATATCTTCCTTTACGAAAGAAATGAAATTTGACATAGTAAGCAAGCGGTATACGTTACACATTTAAATACCATTTATATGTATTTAGGAGCTCGTCTTTCACCGAGTGTGTCTGCAATTTAAACAAGAATAGCACAAATGTTGACAGTAAAACGTAATAACACTTGAAGCGTTTCCCTTTACCTTTTTTAATTCCTGGCACGCAATGGAAGATCCACCAGTCTCTCAAATAACAGTATATGTGACGCCATCACTCAGTGTGTATACCTACAATAACTGGGACCTGACCTTACGCGAATACCCAATCGTGATAACACTAATTAATGATTATGTTACGAAGTATTTCGTTATTTCATATTTTGGGGATATATATATACTTTAAGACAAAACATAGAGTATACAAAGCAATAAAACCGGCATGCCACAGCTCCATTTTTCCGTCCCAAATAGACCCGTGAAGACACATGTCATTGTATCCCAATTGTGTAGAACGATGCTCATGATGTTGATCACTGGATCATTGGAATATTGCTGAGTGTGGCGTGAAACAACAAACCAACGGTACACAAATATATAACCCGCCTGTCAACTGCCCTTTTTCAGCATACCATATATATATCGTCACACGCACACACAAAAAACACACACACAAACAACAACAACCATCGCTTTCACAAACAAATTTGACCAAATGAAATAGCTCCCCCATGCGCTCTTTCCTCTACATGTAACAAACGTAATAGTTCCCCATCATGCACACTCGTATTCTCGTAATAGACCCCTTTCCAAATGCAGTCACATCTCCGTAGATGTGATCATCAGGTTAATATTAGGCCTTCTTTAAGTGCACCTAACCTTTGGTGGGTCAGTTACAGGCTCTGTTGAAGTCCGGAGTGAGAGGATTCACTGCTCAAGATCGCCTACGTCCATCAAAGTGAGGTACAGAATCAGCTATTTGACAAGGCTGGTCTGACTGACTGAGTTTAGTTTTACGCCGCTTTTAGCAATATTCCAGCAATATCAAGGCGGGGGACACCAGAAATGGGCTTAACACATTGTGCCCAGACAAGGCTGGAGGACCCGTGAAGATCCGGGTTAGGATTGGTCGTCAGTAACACATGCTTGTCCTAAGAGGCGACTAACGGGACAAACTGAATTGTTTGACACATGTCATCGAATCCCAAATGGGTGGATCGATGCTCATGAAGGGTCATCGACAAATTGTGAATATGAGGAAAATAAGTAAATCAACCTGGAGCCCCTTTACCGGAAGTCTCAATTTTTACCAAATATCTTTTTATATTCACATAACTATAATAGCTATGACATAGCATGCTTATTTAAAGTTGTTCCACTGTGAACAATATTTCAAATGCCAGTGTCTAAGAACATATATCCTGATACTAATGTCGTTTTGGTTGTGTTAATCATATACATGTATACCAAAACTATCAAATGCCTTGAATTTAAGAAATTGTTTCTTGTAGTCATATTGGAATTTTAAAGATTACGCCAGACAATCATATTATTTACAGAAACATAATACACAAGAAAAAAACTATATTGTTGTTTGTTTCCTTAAAGAATTCTTTCGAAATAAAAGTAATTGCTGATCCGTATAAATTCTTACTGAAAGGAAATATCTCACTACATGTGTACATGTAACAATTATCCGGCAGCAATGCATAACAATTTTCAGTCAGCACACCTTCCAGAATTGGTACCATGCATTTACATTTAATTTATATATTTTAAACAAAGGAGTCAAATTTCCTAGCTGAACATGAACGTGAAGAGCATTGTCGAAGAGGTTGTTCTGTTTATAAAATAAAAAAGCTTTTTCTATCAACATTGTCCAGTTGAGAATGAGTTTTGACAGTAAATTGAATATAGATTTTCCGTCAGTTGTGACAAGCGCCGGTTTTGGTAGCGGATTAACCGTGATTCACTATTAAAATCTTTCCATTTGAGTTTAACAACATGCTGGCCATATCTAATTATACACACGCCAAACACACATGTAACTGGCACTGAACATATTTCTGTACTTAGGATATAAACAAGTATTTTACAATGCAACAAAAGATGGTACACCAGTTCTAATTCAAATTGATATCATTGGTTTTTCTGGATTACTCTACTCTTAGTCGACTGAGCTACTAAGTTGGTTCTTACGCCGTTAGCATTCGAAGAAGTTATGTCCAAAATTGCACCGATGTGAGGACTTGGACCTAGGTTCTGATAATGAGCTGTCGATTTAACCACCATATTCTATCGGAAATAAAACCCAAAAGCAACAAAGCAATCAACCTACAACCCAACTGCACTTGGAACAGTTAAAGTAATATCAACAATTAACATGCATCAAGAAGACCAGAGCAGGGCAATGCTACTGGACACCTGCAGAGACAGCTCTTCTTAGAGACCGAATGAGGTACATTGGACAATACGTGGGAGGTGTTATAGATTATAACAGCATATAAATTCAGTGTATGTACAACGGAAATTAGATTTAGCCATCTTACACAAGTGAAATTTGAAATTTGAATGTGTAAGTCATTTGGTAAAGTACAGGCCTAATCTTACCTGTAGTTCACCCATGTCGTTTTGAATGAGGAGTCAATGATCCGGGTGGCCCTGTCTTCCAAAGGGTGATTCTTGAGCAGAGTTGCGTCCCTTAAGTGTGCCAGAAACTGGTTTACCCGATTATACTGTAGATATTTAAACACCATATCCGCGCTTGTTGGTATGACATCATCATGTAGTAGGTCTAAAACTTGCTTCACTCCGCTCATTTTTCAAATTGACATGCCCTGAGTTTTTTTGTGGAAAATTTGCTTTAAATATCTCTTCCCTTTCTACGATGTAAATGATTCACATGAATGTCCACATTTCTAAACATGAATTTCCAAATTTCTAAACATATCAGACATAATTCCTTAGTTAGACTTGTACCATATGCTCTGGTGCGTTTTAGATGAACAATTGATTTGTCTTTTCGTGCTTTTGTGACCCTCACTTTTTAGTGAACACTTTTTTTAGTTTCATCACTGTTTGCTTGTTAGTGATATCATTAACATTTGTTCACGATAAGGTAGGAATCGTACGATGAACGAATCTTCTTATATAGAAGATATTTCTTATAAATATGGAAAGGGTTTTGTCTTTTTTATTCACAGAACATGCATCAGAGACATATTCTTTCCTACGACCTATAGTGAAAACTAAGTTTCCCGAAATAACCGATCGCTGAGAACAAATTTGCTTATTGTGAATTGTTTCGTTGAGCTCCCCTTTTGTAAATCTTCTATGTGCCCGTGGCGCTTATTGGGGGATGTCAATTAATCGTTTTTGTACTGAGTCTGTAAAATTGAAATTCACGTTCTGGCGACATGAAGGAAGAGTCTTGAAGTTCAAACATTCCGGGACTTCTAATGCTCTTAGAACACAATCAAATTACAAAGTAAACATTATTTACATTATTTTCGGTGATAAATCCAAATCAATTTGGAACGGGGATCGGTTCTTGTTATCTGTAAAAGTGGCATGATTAGATGTTTTTAAAACGCACACATTAGAAAGACTATAAGTTAACTATATGGTTAGTTATAAAAATAGCATGCTTCGCATTCCCTTTGTTACTGACCGAATAACCCGTGCAGATCCATGTTAGAATTGATCTTCAGCAACCCTTGTTTGTCGTAAGAGGCGTCATCGGTACCCAATAGCGTAGATCGATGCTCATGCTGTTGACCACTGGATTGTCTGGTCCAGACTCGATTATTTACAGACCGCCGCCATATAGCTGGAATATTTCTTAGTGCGGCGTTAAACAACAAACCAACCAACCAACAAAACGAATAAGTGAGCTGGATTTAAGTACTGATTTTGCCAGAAATTCGTTTACAGGCCTACACGTGTCTTGCACAAATTCTTAGGCAAATGTCCGCCTAAAACGAAAACGCAATGCCAGACCAGCATACAAGTTGTTTGTTAACGACCAATTCTCACCCCCAATAACGATGGTTCCTCGATTAAGTCACCTCTTTTTCGACCAATAAAGAGGTGCTGAGGAGCACAAGCCACCCGGTACCCACGATGTGAAATGATTTCAAATGATCAACTTTTCATTTTACATTTGAATGTCAAAGTAAAGATTACTATATCGGAGTACATAAAGATAGCACACTATATATAGAGAGTGTACAGCAGCGCTATTGTGTAGTCCTGTCGGTAATCTGAGTGAGAAATGTTCCAGGAATCAGAAAAGATTTTGTTGCACTGATGGTATCACACTCACATGAGTTATACATAAAGGTGGTATTTGGGTCTCTTCAGCAACGACGATAAGAGTTATTGCCTTTCATTATCAGTTATGTAAATGAGACGGAGCACTAGATGATTAAACTAACTCTAGTGATACAAGACTATATCTCGAAATGAACATTACACTATGTCTACAGATTAAGTCTATTTAGTTCCCCAGAAAGTCACATCGTGATTCATTCCAACATGATATCTTATCATTACTTCGTGCAACAATCTCTCCCAATCCAGATCATAAGGCTTGATATTTCTTGTAGGTATATTAATGCGAAATAAGGCGCTATATTGGATTTCTAATGGCATTTTGTTGTATGAACGTGCTTCGAAAACGCTGAACGAGTTGACTTTGGATCTGGAGTGCCATTTTGAGAGAATTGTCCAGAGATTCATAATAAACCTGTTCTTGCCACTTCATCATAACGTCTAATTACTCTGTTTGCAGTCGGTATCTAAACTTTCCAACGCAAATATCTAGCAATGGCTCGTAGCGGATAACAAATTAATATCCTTTTCAGCGTAATAATTTATGTCCTCATAACAGTATGCCTTTTCGGTAACAGTTCTGAAAACATTTATAGATCGATAAATGTAACCTCAAAGTTTTATAAAATATTAATGTGTGCCATTGGTTTCCGCATTATTTAGCATACTCTATTATGATACCCATCTTTTTGTCCAGAAATGCAATCCACGACCAAATTGTATGTAGTTTCACATACCTAATGTCTGAAAAGCTAATATTTTCACGGAAATAGCTACAACAGTCTATGTAAATGCCATGCACTTGTGCGTATGCAGGGGCTTGTGATGCTATGGCATAATGTGTATGGTTTATAAGCAGCACCGAAGGAACACATTTCTTAAAGCTCCCGCGGAGACCATATTTCGAAACGATTTGTTTTAATCTGTCCATCATTTGTTTTCAAACATGAAGAATATATTCGAGAAGAGATAAAATAAGCTTCTACCCAGTCTCATTAGTGAGTTTGAAAATATAAGAAATAAATGTGAAACGTCTTTCACAGGACGGTCAACGGACCTCATTCATAAACCTTTACCAACGAAATTGTAGGGATTACATCCCAATATGGTAGGAGTAATTCTTTTGGTTTTCCAAAAATTCTCCACAGCAGCTATGAAGACATCTTTCAAGTCGAGATGGGTTCTGGCGGGAGCTGTCTTTATGTCTGGGAACAGATGGAAGCCCGTATGAGAATAAGATGGGTGCTGAAGGAGTTCAAAGCCACACTCATGGATTGTAACCAGGGCAGAGATTGATATGCATTGTCCTGATGTTGGGTCACACCTTTCATCAGATTTATACGTCCCTTGGTCTTATTTTCGTCTTTAATTATCTGAAAACATGCAACATGATGTGCGCTGTGTTTACTGTCTGGCCTTCAGGACACCGGGTGGGGCAGTTTGGGCATTCTTTGTGGTAGTTCTGTTAAATGCTTCCACTGTTTGATTGTTGGTAAGAATATGGTTGGAAGTGGTGGGTCCATATTTTGTTCATTGTCACAAATCTTTGCGAGGGCCTTTCTGGATGAAGTTCAAACTAACTGGTATATTCTTTTATCAGATGTCAGAAGCATTGGATCCCAACCAACGGTCTCTTTTATAGATATGTGAACATACTCTAGGAAATGCGAGGTCGCTCAGGTCACCTATCGGCATGTCCTGGACACCATTGATATGTAATGTAAAACAAAACAATTCAGAATTGTACAATTCCTCCTGATTCTCAAACCGTATCAATCAACAATATAGCGTTGACTCAGAATGGCTTTAGCGATGTTACCTCTTTCTGTACTCCCCGTTTCCACGGAATGCCACTTATGACAGAATAACGTGACAAAAAGCGAGGAAACGTCAGATTTTTGCAGACCCACATGGACGAACGTCCCAGCACGATTAGAGAGGGCACAATATTTCGAGGGTTAGCGGTAGGTTAGCTATGTTAAAACTGTTTCACAATGGCAGATAGAAGCTTCCAACATTTGTTATAAAAGTGTCTTTTTGTAAGAAGAACTACACATGGATATCGTTTTGGCTTTGACGTCTCAGTTTTCAGCGCTAAATGTTATGTAGTCCAGAGCACAAGCATGTGAGTAGTAACCAAGGACGGTGCCTCAATCAAGTACTTGGTGCTGGGAAGAATTCTACCGGAAACACACAGTGTAATACAATCTTCAGACAATCTAATTTCCCCACAAAGCAAAGTGTTTGTCATTAAAACGTTTGAACAATTTAATGAACTCAGAATACATTTATAATGAGCAACATCTAATGATTGCCAGGATGATAAAAGCATTCCCTTAAATTTCTTCAACAAAATGTAGAGCGTAGATGCACATATTGATAGTGAAGGGTATTATACTGTATTGCTTGAAATGGTCGATTCTTTCAACAACCTAAGCCCCTGCATCAGCCCCTGCATCAGCCCCTGCATCAGCCCCTGCATCAGCCCCTGCATCCCCTTGACGTCACTTACATTTCAACGATGTCTACGAATACTTTAACACTTTCCATGGAGATATTTGCGGTTGCAGTGAAGAGTTTGTTCTTGTTTAGAATAATAATATCAGTCGAAACGCAGATCAGATTATATTGTACTGATGGCCCAACCCTTCTTTCCCATGAAATTCATATTTTAGTATTACTAACAAAATTACCCAATACTTCAAAAAAGTATGATTCCATATATAAAAATAATAATTTATATACGTAGAGCCAAACCGTAATGATTTTTAGAGCGGGTGAAATTTCCGCCGTATTTGGCACTATTTTCGCAACAGGTAAGCAAAAATAGAAAGATGATAATTGGATCATGAAGAAAAACTGTCTGTGTCTGTCTAAATGTGACTTAATGAGCCAACAGTCCACAAGCTACTGTGATTGTCTTCGTGGTCAAGGGATAGAGCATCTGTCTTGAGAGCGGAAGGTCGCTTATTCCGCCACGTATTACACCAAGACGTTAAGAAAGTATATGCTAGTTCCCTGCCAGGATCTCGGTATTAAGTTGCTGAAACAAGTACTCCGGCCTAGTTGCTTGGTTGTATCACGCCGCACTCAGCAATATTAGATCTGTAAATATTCGAGTCTGGACCAGACAATCTACGCAATTGGGATACGATGACATGTGTCAACCAAGTCAACGAGCCTGGCTACTCGATCCCGTTAGTCGCCTGTTACGACAAGCATTGGTTACTGAGGACCAATTCTAATCCGGATCTTCACCGGTACTCCGATCTGGTACCTCAGTGAACCTGTACTATAAAAACGGCAATTGTCCGGGCTTTTTCAAACACGCACACACCCGCGCACGCACGCACGCACCTACGCACGTACATACATACACGACACTGTATATGTGTAATAATCCTAATATAGTTTGTCCTATAGTTATTCCCTATGTCACCTCACCCTTACCACCACCGCCCCCATATTATATTGACCCGCTGAGGGTCGAAGGCGTCCACTGGAATACACTGTACTATGTTAAGCCTATCAGGGTCACCAGTCGAATACCTAGTGCATTGTTACCGCCATCCATCAAACGAAGGCAATTATACTTCCAAAACCTCCATGTATGATTAGGATGTAAAAATATGCCAATGTGACTTCTGTGATTAGTTTAGTTTCTGAAGGAAAGACCAATTATAATGTGTAAACATTTAGAAGCTGACGCGTCGTTCGTGTGATCTGTGGCGTCCGTCATGTCATCTCAGTGTGGAAATCGATCTGCTGCGTCTCGAACTCAAGTTGGAGACGTAAATTTGTTGGTTTACCTTGACGTCCATGTACTGAATGTATCAGGGTAAATTATGACACTCAACTATAGTTTTGATTTTACACAAGTCATTGCTGAGGTTATGTTGGATTTGGTATTACGTCTATGTGATTGTTATGAGAGTGTGTTTTTGGTAATTTGTAATATCACATTGATTAAGTGATAATTATTACAGGTCACAATGTTTAAAATTTTGAGTGTGGGTTGTGGCTCACATCTCGCCTCATATATTTTTCAGTGGCAATATTATTTGTAGCGGCACGCCTTTTTGATAGCGTTTTAGAGTTGCCTCCCTTGGCAATCTTGTTTATTTATGGCTTTCATCATGCCATGTGTTCCGCATGATTCCGTAACGTTCTGAGAGAATATTGATGGAGCCTAGCATTGCTAGAATGCTCGAGAACTGTGTAAGAGCTAAATAAGGGCAGGTTGTGCGACGGGGCTTTTCACATGACTGGATTTATGCGCCTCTGTCTGACAACGTCAAGTTGATCAACATACAAAACTGACCGTGCTTGCCTAATCGTCTACTGTCATTGTAAACAACCTTCAATCAGTATAACTGTTCTCACTGTAAATGTCAAGACTCACCAAGAATGGGGAGTTAATATTTCATATTTGTGACCCAACATTTTAGGTTTGTGACTCAATTGCATTGTACTAGATGTCTGTATTGTCATTCATTGTAGCTTGCTCATTGTTTGCTCAATAGATTATTGAATATTTTAGACTTGTCTGTGTTCTATTTTGCTGGTTCAAAGGGGACTTTTAAAGGGCCACTGACCCAGAGCAATTTCCGTGGACTGGTTGTTGCTTTTGTTATTTATAATTGTTTTTCTCCGGTGAGTACCCGGATGATATCCCAGAATTCATGACTGGTTCGTAACCTTTGCTGCGCCACCCTCATGCGCAATTGATAGTATAAGTATAGACTGATCAACAAAGATGAAATCTTTTTTACTCGATAATATTTCCATCATATGTTGATTTTGTTGTAAACTTATGAAGACTTTGACGAATATTTTGTTTTCTTATAAAAATATATTCAATTTGATAAAAATGCTGATTTTGATGTAAAATTTTGATTTCATAGTAATGTTGTCTTTATAAAAATGTTAACGTGAATGGTAGAATTTGATTTAAGCAATTGTTTGACCGTGAATTGGGTGAGAAGCCTGATATAATAGCACTGTTTTGAAAGTAAGCCTAACAAAGTACMTGGGAAGTCTTGRGGAGAGTAGTGAGCTTGGGTTCACTACTAGTCAATCTGAATGTTGTATTAAATGGCATTATTTTGATAACAAATGAAAACATTTTAAGTTTAGCCATCTGCCAGTGGTAAGAAATGTTAGGGCTGAAATAACGAAGTCAATGTACGTCTTTATATTTTGTCTTATAATCCTAATTAGTATATTATCATATTTGTATGCATTTTGAAACTTAATAAAATGCACTCGATCTGCTTACACTTAGTGAATTTATAATATGACTGTAATATCTAGACATTTTATAGATTGCCAACGTGAATCATATTGCGCCCAAAAAACTGATTCTGTTGAATGCCATAACAAATAAATAAAAACAAAATGCCAATATTAAAAGTAAAACAGACTGAAGTTATAACAACAATATCAGGCTATTACCATGTTCGGGGAATGTATCCAACAATATCCACAAAATGGAATGAGATGCCATTCATCTGCAGCTGACAAAGAATCCTGTTCCATGTCATGTGTCTTTTAACAGTCTAATATGCGAAAACGTGATCAATCGTTTCAGGTTTTTCACATTGGTGTGTAGTCCAATTGGTCACCCAAGATAGCACACCTGGCAACTAATTCCATGATGTCTGACATTCTTTAAAAAGTAATTTAGTTAGCCAATAATGAGCAATCAATCAATAAATTGGCGGTTAATCCTTTGAAAGGAGGGCGTTGTTTTTACAAAGAGACTTAACGACGGGGTGTATTTATTATAGATTTGTAAATCTACATACATAAACACTACCTTTTGACAAATCCGCTGTGCAGGGTAAATGCAATTAATCAATCAGCTAGTTATCGGTTAATCCTTTGATCGATGTTTGTTTTGTAACTCCGCTGATAATTCCTCTTACTGCACTTCCATGAGTATGTTACATAAGATGTAACACATTTGCCACATCAGACCTCAATTTATAGTGATGAGTATTTACTCCAGACACAAGAAATGCCAAAATGTGAACCTTTGTCGGGTAATCTGAGTGGTGTAATCGCTAATTATGCCTGTTATAAATTCATTAAGTGACCATCAAGTGAATGATGACAAATACTAGTAACTAACATGTGTAGATTTACCACCAAACAAGGGTTACAGCAAGAGAGTAGTAATCGCTGTATTACATGCAAGATTGATTGCCTAAAAAAACCCAACTTATGGGCAGACACTGTTTTGAGGATACGAACGGAACTTCATTGTTACATAAGAACTATACATAAGCATTTGCTGTGTACTTAGTTAAAAAATGTATATACCTATGTACCTATGTAAAATTTCAGATTTTTTAGCAATGGCAAAGTAGGGCTGTTTAGTTTATGGATTCAAATATATCAAATGTGTGTTTGGATATCATAGCATGAAATATCAAGGTAAAAAACACAGAAATAGGAACAAATTGGATCAGTCACTATACCATCCAAGTATTTGAAAATCTGAAAAAGCCTACACTGCTGGGATACTTTATTACAATCAGATAAGAACTACMGGGGATATTTTCAAATAATGGCATCTGATGGGCATTCACCCTTCCTAATGTCCCACCGATTAAATTGAAGAAATTCTGCCAAGGTGGACAGTAGGCAAGTCCCTGTGTCCGTTACGGTCGAGGGAGCAGGTAGTGATCAGCCTGCAGCTTGGTTTCGTGATTAGACTGATGGCTAGAAACATTAATCGCTCTGGATCAGTGGCCCCATACACCTTTTGTCACGGCAAATTATTAACCGTAACATTTCTGTGTCAAATATTTGATATTTTGTTTGTTTGTTCATTGTTTGACGCTACTCTCAGCAATATTCCAACTGTATGACGGCAGTCTGTAAATATTAGAGTCTGGACCAGATAATCCAGTGATTGACATAATGAGCATCGATCTACGCCAATGGTATACAATGACATTCATTAACCATGTCAGCGAGCCTGACCACCCAATCCCGTTAGTCGCCTCTTATGACAAACTTTGGTTGCTGAAGACCATTCTAACCCTGCACATAATGGGTTGTCGAATTGTTTAAGTGATGCAGTTGACACTGCCGATTATGGCGCTGCACAGAAAGCTTCTGCTATCAGCAGATGAGAGAATACTCGAAGTTTTCTCTGTACAACAATATGTAATGTTTAAAACTGGGTTGACCCATTTGAGGAAAATCGTCTTTTTGTTGTTCCACACCAGGAAAGCGTTTCTGACATGTTTCCCGTATAGCAGACGAGTATGTTAAGCTTCATTACACACATTTGTGTTACGGCCAAGATTAGTATATTTTCTGTTAGGTTAGACCAGATGCGGCAATTTACGCCAGGTTCTTCGCGTGGCAATTGCTCAAAATCCAACAGATACAAGTTCTCCGAGTAACTCACCCAGCCCCAACGTATCATCTCTGGTTTCGTTAAATAATTTAAAAAAACTGATCGCCAAGAAACTACTGCCAGATTAGGCAGATATCATTGTTCGTTCTTGAATATTTGTTTATGAAACACATGATCGTTCGTTGAGCAGATACATGGTAAAGAACCTTCAGGTTGGCCAGTGGTGGGTCACGTCAGTGGTCTGTGTTCAAATGATGAAATGGTTCATTATTGTCCATTCTGGTTGTTCCCAACCATGATATGGTTGAAATATAGTTGCAGGCACAGGCGCTTGATATAACGTAATATGCAAGTTAGTTGTTAACATCTGGTACAATTTAACATCATTAGATAACAAATACCTCAACATGTGCCCAGTAATACGCGGGATAGGCTTGGTGAGGCTTTGAACGTTACAAACATGATAAAACAAACTTTGAACGTAAGGTGGTCTCATAAATCTTCGTAGGAAGCGACGGAATCAGGTGGTAACGCTCGCTGACTTGGTTGACGCATATGATTTTATGCCAATTGCTTATTGATCGATGCTCATGCTGTTGGTCACTGAATTGCCTGGTCCAGACTCGTCCATATAGCTGTAACAAACAAACATTGTAGGAAGCGTGGATGCTGGGCGTGGAGGGAAAATTGAAGTCAGTGTTTAGAATGTTTCCCCCATCGACTTAACAAAAGCCAATTATGGTACTCCCTAAGCCATCATTAAATGCTGCGTTCGTGTGGTGATTTCTAATCCGGATTTGAAGTGTTCTTAGAGCAATTAATACCACCGCTGTGAACGAATAGTGTTAAAAAGGATAGTACGTGGAATAGGATTGAGAAGATAAAAAATAGTATATTGCCGGCGACAAGAAAGTATACACCTATGTGGCTGAAATGAATCCAACAAAAATATCTGCTGGTTATTTGATGACGATGTTTTTGATACGGGTATGATAGTTGTCTTTGGACTTGACGTTTTGGTGACTGTTTTCAGCCTAGAACTTTTGACAAACTTTGTAATTTAATGGTCGAATATTTTTTTAATGTTTTCTTTCTTTAATGTCACAGTTTGATTGAGCTAAATCTTTTGAAAAATCAAAGCGAATACTTTTAAGGCTCTATTCATCTTAAAAGATACCAAATTGTAGTTATTTGAACACGTTGACATTTTGTGCCTTTATTTTAGTATATATTAAGATAGCAACATAATATCATTTTGTTACAAGATCGTGCTTAATCTGTAGTATATTAAGCTTCATTACAGACGTAGACTCTAAGATAGTGTACGTTTCATTTTAAATGTACGTATTTGAATATAATATATCCTAGAGTAGGTGTAATATATCGGAATGAAAGGTCGTATTTTATAAACATGTAGACAAAGATATCTGAACTGGAAGACCTTTGTTGATTCTGAAGATTGAATTTGTCCCGGAAAAAGGAAACTCGAGACGAATTAAGATGATTTAATTAAAAAACGGGCAATACAACATGACAAAAAATCATAAATATTGAAGAAAAGTAAATGCTATTTACGTGTAAGGTGATTTAGACGGCTAGTGTTGCCGCATATGCCATTCAGAAACATTCAGACGAAGAATCATAACGTATATCTGAAACTTGACTGTCAGTTGTTCAAGAGTACTGAGATGGGAAAGTTTGAGTTTGCCATAGGTTATCATCATGTTTTCAAAATAATGTAAGGCACCAAAACCAACCACTGATGCATGAACGACTTCTACTCAGCGTCTCAGTCTGCAAACGTTTGGTGTTCTACTTCTTCAGTATGCCACTGCTCTCTCGTGGAACTCTGTCCAACTCGGATTGAAATTAGCTTCAACTCTGTCATCTTCTGTCGTTATTTTGTATATATTGTATACCTTCCGTGTGTGCGTTGAATATACCCTTTCGTTTTGCGGAGGTATGGCTCGAAATCGATATAGCTTCATTAAATATTATTATATAAACTGGCCCGTGAAGATACGGGTTGGAATTGGTCTGCAGCAATCATAAGTATTCGTACGAAGAATAGTGTGGTCAGGCTGGCTGAGGTGAATGATGCATGTCATTGTATCAAAGTTGCGTAGATCGATACTCATGATGACAATCACACAGACAAACAACCTCTTATTACATTAAAAATGATTGAACTGTGCAATAGGTTTCCAGTCTACTCCTGTTGTTAATAGAGAATTCAGCACAATGACAGAAAAGACGAAAAAAGGCGTCCATGTGAAGTGATCGAACTTAATAGCTTAGTTTTAGCGTTTACGGGTTGGTCTAAGCAATATCGGGAATGGTGACCATGTACACTTATGTCATTTCACCATGTTTAAAGACGAATCAAATTTAACATCCGATTCACCGACTTCAGAACCGTAGTTGGCGGAGAGGGGTGGGTGGCCCAGGGAAAAAATTCGTGACCATGGTTGGTATAGGGGCGGTACTGGCATGGTGTGGGGCGGTATCACATGTAATAAGTAAACTGATTTGGTCCTTTGACGGGTAAGCAATATTTAGACGGAATTTTGAGTCCTGTCATTGTACCTTCCCTTAGGACCCTGCAGAATTCTGAACTTCAAGATAGCAATGACAGATGATAAAGTGCCCAGGCCTGGCGTGTTACATCAGCACATGTGGAATGGTCTCTGGCGAGGAGTGACGTCAGAGACCCGGCACCCGCCACCCTGACTTGGGCAGCTCCTCAGGCGGAATGGTGTACAATA
>VKKT01000600.1:142561-154961 GCA_008038995.1 Haliotis laevigata | reverse complement strand
CAATAACACCATGCCATGAAGGTATCGTAAATGTGAACATGCCAGATATTGATCTACACGTCCAAAGTGTATTTTACACACAACTGTTGGCATTACACCTTCACTGCCATTTCATCAGGTCCCTCATTTCTGTCTGTAGTACATCTGTGAAAAAATAGTGAGAAACGGGCAATAAAACAAAACACCAACCAAACTAAAAAGCAAGAACAAAATACATCGACTAGTAAACTTAAACAATGCAATGCAATAATCCATCTCTTTGCAGACAATCTGTATATACTCAGTTTGGATCAGACAATCTAGTGGTTTTGTGAACAACGATGCACGCCTTCGGGCACGATATCATCAACAAAGTGTGACCCTCGTGTCCATCATTCGACCAGCATAGGTCTATTCTAACCGGAATGACTTTGGGGAATGAATACCAGACCAATGCCACAGTATAGGATCGTGGTGCAAAACAGTTTCTTGTACATATGTTCCTTGCAGAAAATCTGCACATATCATTAATGCCATAAAACAAACAATAAAACATTTCCTACTGACATAGTGATATTTCCAGTTTACATATTGATCTCCATCCTCCTGTCCTATGGACCCTTCCGGTAAGTCTTTCCTGATGACGTACTCAACCCAATACCTGATATTATTTTTAACACGCACAGCCAGTGGCTTACTTTCTGTCCCAACATGACGTACAAGATGATTTCCGTTTACTTAAACTTCCATTCAGTACATAATATCCATTCCCTTTTTAATAACTGAGTCAATATATTTAATCATTACCTATACACCTCGGACTAAATTAAGAAACAACTTGACTTCTTAATGCGTCCCTCTTCACAAACAATCTGTATCAAGTAAACATTACAGAGTCATTTCAGAGTCGTCAGTTTGTTTCCAAACATTACCGAGACTCTGTCCACTCGATCGATCCTTTCACCTCGCGAGTTCTATTGAGACATAGAGGACTTCACCACTCACTTAGATCCTGAAATACATGTTTGGTCTGACGCTGGTTGATCATGACGTCACTTGTTTTGGTGGAACATTCTAGTCATGTCCCACGCAGCAGGTCTAAATTTAGCCCTCAATGCGGGTTACCCTAGGATACTCTCGTTACTCCAAGCTGGTACAAACAGGATGTTCAATGGACACATCTGCGTGGGATTCGCCTATTCATGGAGGGTAAATTGCGAGTCCGAGTACTACACAGTACTCTATTAAAGTGTTTGTTTTGGTAGTAGGGATTTGATTCATGGTATACAATAGACGCATTAAGTGGCCTTTTAAAGTACATATATTACTGATTACTCGTGGCTGGCTGGCCATAACAACACTGAGAGCTGATCTGTCGTAAATATCCTAATTAAGAAATCAGGCGATCGAGGAAGGGATGTTGAAATTCGTTTTCGAATGACAAATCTAGTTAAGATTAGGGCACGGTTGTTTGGTGACAATTGCATGTTAACGAACGTTATTCATAGTCTAGGCGTGAGTAAGATCACGTGAATCAGGTTTCTAATCATTTCGTTGACTAGATGCCAGGATCTGTGTGGTATCGTGTCAACCATTGCCCACGTTCAAAGAACATTAACAGTTAAAGTGTTTTAACAACATTGTTTATATAACTGTATTTTTGTTGAAAATGAAAACACGAAGAAGGGATATCCAACGAGCCGAATGCTATTCCCTCTCATTGTGTTTACATTTTCAACCAGAATCGAAGAAATGTGTCGTATCTGATTTAAAAACCTTATTGCATGAATACCAGAAGGAATTACAAAAAGGCACTGCGATACGTTATAAAACGATTTGAAGCGATGTTAATGACAACGGGCGACAGAAAGGCCACGTCCAACACACAGACAACCGAAATCCAACTGACACGTTTTGTAAATTCTGTTACCGATTGTGTGGAAGACGAGAATTTATTTTCTACAATGCCCATTCTACAATGATATTCTTCTCAATGAATTACACAGTGTATCTAGTATCTAATAATCTACTTTTGTCAATAATACATAAGAATCAAAGCTAATATAATTAATGCATAATTCCTCAGCTAACACCGACTTAGCTGTAAAATGGATGTCAAAACGTATGCCAGGCCCAAATGCCTTTTAAATGTTTAAATCCGGAAATTCTAACCAAAGTTTTATATTTTAATTTTATATCAAAGTTTAGAATTATGTTAAACACATAGAAAATATTTAAATATGTGCTATGATATGTTTTAGTGTATAGTGTTTCCTCTGCCTATATTAACCTTGCTTTAAAAATAAATATGTTTTTATATGTATTTATCTCATTTAATTTTATGTGTCGCACTTAAAATACAATAAAAACCAACATTGCATTTTCATGGGAAACGAATCGTGATTATTCACCACTCAACAACATGCAAAAATTAAAGGATGTTAATGTAATGTTAATGTAACTGTAAAACATCCAAGATGGTCTTACAATTGTAATATAAAACCTCTCAACCTCACAATGGTAAGTTTTGTATGTGAACTTTGAATCCCAGCTCATGTTATACACAGCTTTCGCGAATTTGTTCCATCATCAAAGTAAACTAAGAAAGTAAACCAGAAGCTTCGTACGCGTCGCTGCCACATGGTGCTTTACACAAGCCAGTTAGGTAATGGCAAGTCAAAGACGAAGGAACCGTGATTGATATGTAATTACTACTATTTGTAAGACATGGTGATTTTAAATTGTATTTGTACATTATTGTGCTTTGATCGTTGCCCTTCATATTCGTCGTTGTCAAGAGGAAGTCAGTGGGTGATCCGGGGTTTTACGCAGTACTGCAATTATAGCAATGCTTGCGTTAGCCTAACGTGGGAGGGAACCCTGAGGCGATTCTTCGGGACCGCACTGATAACGTTCCTTCTGATAAGACGAAATGTAATGTTATTTGCATGCCGAAATGTTATCAAATGCAATCAAACACGCTTCCCGCATAGATCTGTAATCAGAATGGAATAGAACAAGCATGTAATAAAGCATATTTGTTTAAAACAGAAAATACAAGATCGGGTCAATTTGTATGTAAGAATGTCACGTCGAGCAAAATATTGTTTAATTTATGTTATTAATCATACTCCTCCAGAGCATATTCTTACTTAGTCGAAAGATCAAAACTCTGTGTCTTATAGTTTCTTTAGTTAATGTATAACACCTGACAGTGTTCAAACCATATTGCTGCGGCCTACGAAACATTCCAATCTGGACAGGACACCTTCTTCATTAACACTAGGAGCAATGGTCACGCCAACCGTGAGCAACACGCTAGCAACTAAGTCATGGAGCCTATCCGATTCATTAGGTCATCTCTCACAAGCAGGAGTTGCTGGGGAACGTATTATATCCTCACAAACCATGGGGTACCGGACATTCAACTGACATGATGAATATCCTTATGACCTTTTTGTGGCCGCCTCAGTGGTGTAGTGGTTAGAGCGTCCGTCCGGAGAGTGGAAGGTCGCGGGTTCGATCCCCGGCCACGTCATACCAAAAGACGTTAAAATGTGGAACTTGTTGGTTCCTGTCTTCCGTACGGTATATAGAGAATACTACACTCGGTTTCATTACATACGAATTATACGAAACTCGTGACCTTCCTATGTTATCTGACCTCGCTTTTGGTCGGTCAGATACCATAGGAAGGACACTCGTTTCGTATGTAATTCGTATGTAATGAGACCGAGTGTGGTATTTTATTTAGTACTGGTCGGCTCGGAGTCAGTATAATGTGTCTGAATGGGGTATTCATACTTACCTACGGCATGGTATCTCAGTGAGGCAGCTTAAGTCTGGGCTAGTGCTATAAAACCAGCTAGTACAAGCAGCCACACATACACGCGCATGCACGTCGTCATATGAGTGAAATATACTTACGTACGACGTTAACTCCCATTTCACCTCATTTCTGACCTTTTAGGGTTGAGTGAGTGAGTTTAATTTTACCGCATCTTTAGCAATATTCCAGCACTATCACGGCGGGGGAGACCAGAAATGGGCTTCACATATTGCATGTGGGGAATTGAACCCGGGCCTTTGGCATGACGAGCGAACGCTATAACCACTAGGCTACCCCACCGCCCCCTTTTTACGTTTGTATCTTAACTTGAACGCGAAATGTGCTTCCAAACGGACAGGTACACTTAAGAGATTCCATTATAAAACCGGATAGTGTTTAGTTTGGTTGCTTAGCTAAGCACATCTCCTTGCGTAGGGCATTATCACGACAAGTAAGGTATGCTGTGTTAGGTGACACCGATGACGAGTGTCCCAAAGACACGTAAATAGATACACACTTCAATATATATCTTTCAATCCAATTTTAAAACCATGTGATGAATATGACATTATGAGGATTTAATTTAGTACCTTTCGGATTCATTTGCTTTACGTCAACTCATGAAAAGAATACTGCATTTCACAGAGACATCTGTAGAGATATAATTAAACTTTACAGATTGCCCTAAAGTGTTATATTCAAGCATCGGTGGTGTCCAATTTACAATGTTATACAAGAAGCCTTGTCCTCCTAACAGTTTAAACATGAAGGCAGAAAAGCTCATGTCATACCGTGAATCGTGTCCCGTTACTGTAGTTAGTGAGTGAGTTTGATTGAAGCCACTTTTAACTATATTTAAGTTATATCACGGGGGAAAGCAGGTGCTTACAAACCTAGAAACATTAGCAAAGCAAAGCGGGATTCGAACCCACCAGCACGGGTTATGCGGTCAGTCTAATATCAAAACCTCAACTTGGATTACAAGAACCGGAACAGACGATTGCTCGGCTTGTGACCATTGAAAGACAGGTGCCATCATCACATGAGAAACATTCGCGTTGCTTTGTTGTTTAATGTCACTCAATGACGTTACAGCTTCATTATACAACTCTCAGAAGACGGTTACTTTGCTTGCGATTACCGAAAACATGTGCCAACACCAGATACGATAGAGTCGGGTTTATTTTGTTGTTTAATGTTATACTGAACGATATTACAGCTTCATGATACAACTATGTACAGACAATTGCTGCGCCTGTGTCCTCCAAACACATAATGTCACACTCAACGATATTACATATTAATATCACACTCAACGATATTACGGCTAAATTACGATACAATTCTCTACAGAAGATTGCTGCACCTGTGCCCACCAAACTCATGTGCCAACACCACAAACGATAAAGTCGCGTTTGTTTTGTTGTTTAATGTCACACTCAACGAGATTACGGCTAAATGATGACACAACTCTCTACAGAAGATTGCTGCACCTGTGTCCACCAAACACATGTGCCAACACCACACGTGATAAAGTCTGTTTGTCTGTTTGTTTAATGCCACACTCTGCTGCGCCTTTGTTGATTAATGTCACACTTACAGCTTCATGATGACGTTCAGCGAATGGGCATGCGTGGACCAGACAACAAAGTGTTCGATGGTGAGAACCTTAGTTCTCACATTAAGGTCTCGATGACATGAAATCACCAAGCCTGATCACCTCTCCATGATCTTCAGTAACCCATGCTTGTCGTAAGAGGCGACTAACGGGGTCGGGTGGTCAGGCCCGCTGGCTTGGTTGACACATGTCATCGGTTCCCAATTGCGAGGATCGATGCTCATGCTGTTGATCACTGGATTGTCTGGTCCAGACTCGATTATTTACAGACCGTTGCCATATAGCTGGAATATTGCTGAGAGCGGCGTTGAAGAACAAAGCAAACAAACGAAACAGTGAAATGTTAGTTAAGCCTTCAAAATGTTTTATGGCTGACATGTGGAGAACATTTTCAAAAGTGACTCATCAGTTAAAACCTTGATGTCTTGTGCAGAGTGCGAGTGCGAGTGCAGCATAAACCTAAACTCACTCACTCACCTATCCACGTTGCTGCCTTACGATCAATGGAGGTTGCTGGGAACGTATTTGGTCTCGGAATGCTAACGGAGATACAAGAGCAACTTGCTGGTTGCCAGGCTGTATGACAACTGGGTTGGATTTAACTTTAAGTTCCCAATAGTTAACTTTCCCTTTCTGTCGATGGATATTCCAGTTTCCCCTGTAGACTTTTCACGTCGCTTGAGGTGCAATCCACCATGCTTCATCCTTTTTTTTCTATAACTTGCCCCCAAAATATTTTATCAAGATTACAACATTGAAAGCGTTAGTTCACTGGATTGTCTGGTCCAGACTCGACTGTTTACAGACCGCCGCTATATAGCTGGAATATTGCTGAGAGCGGCGTTGAAGAACAAAGCAAACAAACGAAACAGTGAAATGTTAGTTAAGCATTCAAAATGTTTTATGGTTGACATGTGGAGAACTTTTCAAAACTGACTCATCAGTTAAAACCTCGATGTCTTACACAATTCCCCTTTTTACTTATACCATGTCTAAGTGAACAGCTGACTTGGCTATGCATGTATTTATGACCAGGGTTAGGACAATGCCAATGTGGGCATCTATCCATGCAAGTGGGTATGGGACACGTTGACATAGTTTAAAGCAAATGACCGAACCTGACCACTCATTCCGTTTAGTCGCCTCATGTGTCCAGCACCTGTTTTCCAGCAATCTTTTGAAACACTTTCAAACTGAATCAAACCAACCACACAGACCTATAAAAGATTTTTAGGGAAACAACCTTAGGCTGATCTTGATTCAGTTTTGCTTGAATATGGATAACAGTCTTTCCTATAATCCGTGAAGTCATATGTCGATGGCTTCTTGTTGAAAACACGTTTCTAACATCACGTAAATCTATAATCGGAGATCTGCGACTTGCTTCGGTAACGTCAATAGATAAAAGTGCATGATATGCCGGTGGTTCCTAATGAAAAATCAAAGTCAACCGGTGGAAAGGAAATGGCTTAAAAGCTTGAAGTCGCTCTATTTGACAACGGTTATCGATTAAGTAAGATTGTTGACACTTCGATATATCTCTCGACAGCCTCTTCATCTACCCACTCAATATAAGCTAATTGACAGGTAATTCTCACTGTATATCACGGGGCTGTGCGCACCTGGCTACGCGTTCCCATCATTACTACTGACTAAATGAAATGGACATTAAGCAAAACTTCTGTCTCAATGTATACAGTGATCCCTAACTTAGGAAACGGTGAATTTTGCAAACGAAGCCTTGGCACGACTCTTTAAGGACTTTGCAAAATTAATGAAGTTACTTGCACACGCATACAACGTATTGATTTGTTTAGATCAGATATACGTTTATGTGGACAGGTATATGATTTATATGCACACCTTTGATTTACCAAAATTGTCTTAAAGTAAAACTTGGTCAATATTCTTTGTTCATTCTCTACTTACTTTGTCATCATTTACGGTAACGTTGTAATTCGGATAATTCGAATTATTTGCGTTGGTCTCTTCAACTTCGACACATCGGTGTTTGACTGTGTATCTGTTCCATTCATCTGACGATATAGGCGTAGAGATAGCTTCGTGGGTAAAGCATCCGCTCGAAACTGCCAAAGACCTGAGTTCGATGCCCCACATTTTCGTAGTGTTCAAAGTCTGGGATGATATGTTTGCTAAAGGAGGTGTTCATTCTCACTCAGTCATTCAACAATGATTGCGTACACAAACGTCAGAGAATAATTACCCTGGGATATAATAGATTACATAGGACACGAAGGACAAGGAAGCGATGACAGGGAACTGAATTCATATTTATGTGTAGCATAATATTTACCCCGAGTTAAATTGCATCCCCGGCAACCTGCTTTGATCTTAATAAATGGGTTAGGTGGACGGGATCTGTTCCTTGGCTGATGGCGTGAATTTGTACACCGAGTGTTCGTGGACCGTTGTCACAGGATTGTCTTGTCTAGACTCCATTGGCCGGAATATTCAGGTACAGCTTTCATCAAACAAACCAAACCAAGACAGTTCTGGAATGACGTGGCAGATTTTATGCTGACGTCTCGATTGGTGAGGTGAGGTAAAATTGGGTTTAACGTCGTTCTCGAGAATATTTCGCTCATATGAAGACGTGCATGCGTGTGTATGTGTATGTGCGTCTGCTTGTACTAGCCCAGACTTAAGCTGGTTTTATAGTTCTAGCTCACTGAGATACCATACCGCAGTGAAGCATGAATATCCCACTCAGACACAGTATACTGACTCCGAGCCGACCAGTCCTTGTTGTACCGAACAATACCGAGAGCCAGGCAGGGACCAACAAGTACCATATTTTAACGTCTTTNGGTATGACGCGGTCGGGGATCGAACCCGCCACCTTCCGCTCTTCGGGCGGACGCTCTAGCCACTACACCACGGAGGCGGTCGTCTCGATTGGTAAGCTGAATTGTACAAGAATACGAATTGTGTCTTTCTGTGAAAATATGAAATATAGATGTGTCACAAAGCACATGAAGAATCAGTCTGGATTCCAAGTAAGACTATAAGACTCCAGCTGTCCATGTTTGTCTCCCCGCGAGTATTCTGGTTAAGATCAATTATCTCCAGCACCATTTGGTTGGAAATAGCGACTGCATGGTTCGGGTGTTCAGGCTTGGTGACTTGGTGTCATCGTGTCTTTATGGCGTTGATCGATGTGCATGATGTCAGTCACTGGATTGACCGTCCAGCTCGATTATTTACAAACAGCCTTCACATAGCTGGAATATGCAGCGGTAAACATCAAACACACAAACAACTTTAAAACACCTGAGCACTTAAGAATTGTTGCTGAAGCTAATGTTATGCTGCCTGACATGAAGGGGAAATTCCATGATGGAAAGATTTGAAACATCCGTACGGACTTACGTCCTGTTTGATCAGGATGCCATCACAATAAATTAAGAATATAGGCAACTGAATGATGTATTGTTGTGTATTGTCTGATGGATGAGTTGAAGGTGTATCTTGACATTGTGGGCAACTGGGTTCATCTACATGTCTGAAACTAGGGGTGAACTTTCAAGAAACTTCAGCTTTATTTCATTTTACTAGAATACTAATGTGGAAAAAAAGATAGCTAAGAGGGGCACTGTAAGTGTCTACTAGGATGCTTACATCTTGTTTACCCGTGAAGATCTGGGATAGAATTGATCTTTAGTAACCCATGCTTGTCGTAAGAGGCGACTAACGGGGTTGTGTGGTCAGGCTCGGTGGCTTGGTAGACATGTCACAGTATCCCAATTGCGTAGATCGATGCTCATGCCGTTGATCACTGTATTGTGTGGGCCATACTCAATTATTTACAGCCTGCCGCCATAAAAGCTGGTATATTGCTGAGCGCGGCGTAAAACTAAATTCACTCACTACATCTTGTTTGAATGTTACTAGTATATGCCCCCATTTTGAAAAGAATATGGTCAATCGCAAATTTGGTAAATTGAAGCAAATCAATGGTTCCTTTCTAGTGTACCCCCTCCATGATATTGCTCTGATATTTGTAAAAGCTGCGCAATAGGTCTTTCACGAACGTGCAATGACTCACGGATTGAGATATAGTAGCAACCATCCATCATACTATATACCTGTATGGACTTGAGGCTCGGTGGAATTGTTAATGTTCATGGTTGGTAACCGGACTTCTTGGAATTGTTGCTCGGGTTACCAACTGTATCCTCAAGACCGTTGATGCATTTGTTTCCCGAATTAATTCTATGGGCAAGCTTGTTTTGCTGTGTTGAGGATTTATGATTATCCTACTTCAAAAAGGGTTTGGTTCATTAAACTCACCTTGACAACTGCAAGCTGCTCTGTTTGTGGACTGATCTCTTCTGGGCATTTCCAGTGATCGTGAACTTCTCCTGGCATTCCATTTGTAGTGTAGTAATCAGGTTCCTTCTGGGATATGCATTGTTTCATTATCATTCATAACCACATGCTTATGGGCTACCTTTTATCACCGATTGCCACAGGATGCTAAAACCACTCACAGACGTGTCACAAAAAATGGGGGTTTCAAATTAACACTCAGCACTTTTTCAGAAATTCAAATTATCTCGGGATAGTTAGCCAATGAGCTTGGCGTTACGTCGCTTTGAGCAATATTCCAGTAATATCAAAGTGAAGAACACCAGAAATGGGTTTCATGCACTATATCCATGTCTTTACACGTAAGGAGAAAAAAATCGTCTTTAAAAACAGGCCTTTACAATTATCCCTATCACATGTATAAAAACTGTTTACTGACTCTGTCCCTCAAGTACAACGGTGTCCACAAACTGGATTTACCCACAGCTTTGCAAACGCCTCGTTTGAATTTTCTAGCGAATTTGGAAACAAAATTTAGTTTAGACTGTTTCATAAAAGAGAGATATCCACAAAACATTTTAAGCGTATACACGGAATAAAAATATTAAATGATAAAAGTTATAAATAGCATTGCCTGCTGTCTCTGTTTCGTGAAAAGTAAGAGTCAGATTACGTCCATAATACGTTTAATTAGTACACTTATTGTTCTATTTCTAGATAGAAAATGCTTTTCCTTTCGTGTGTTGTGATCGGTTAATGGTAATGGATCACATTAATGTCTCAAACTAGTCTTTGTGTGTGGATTGCATCAGCGGTGTAATTGTCCTAGCCATTGGTACTGTTCAGTACAAGTGAACTTAGACATTCAATACGACCAATAGTGTGGACAAACTGACGTTAATTGGGATTACAGTTTTAGGTTCAATATGGCTCTGGTTTGACTTGTACGTGGGACATAAAAAGATATGACCATAAAAACAGGAGAAATTCATTTCCAGCGTTATCCCGAACAGATTGATGTTGGTGGTGTTAAACAACGCCTCAGCCCCACTCCTTGCCCAACACCCCTCGCCGAATTTATAACGACCGGCTCCAACTTAACAGCTGTCTGTGTGCGCGCGTGCGCTTTTACTAGTCGGCCACAGAACACAAGACACAGTGTTGTAACATATAGTTCAGTTTTATCCTCTAAATGCCGAGGGGCTGTGGGGTAGCCTCATGGTTAAGGCCTTCGCTTGTCACGCTGAAGACCCGGGTTCGATTCTCCACATGGGTACAATATGTGAAGCCCATTTCCGGCATCCCCTGCATGATATTGCTGGAATATTGCTAAAAGCGGTGCAGAACCCAAGTCATTCACTTACTCACTCACTCACTCTAAATGTCAAGCGCCTGCCATCAAATACGATCTTCTAAGGCCTATTGGCATGGTGCGGTATAGGATCAAACCACCGACCTCCGATTGTCCTGGTCCATCTACTAGCCTTCAGAACGGCCTTGAAAAAAGAATCCTGTTTCCAACTGTCACAAGGGCTTTAAACATGTTCTGCCACAATCCCGTGATGAAGTCGGATCATGTGTCATGCAAATAACACCCATACTGTTGTAGAGGGTATTCTCCCATAACGCAGACCTCCCAAAACGCTGACCTGTTAAAACAACACTTGTTATGGTTGGTTGCATCCAGGATTAGTAGGCTGTACCCTTGATTAAGAAAAGTGGTATCACCCCTGTAATGCGTTTTGACAATGTAACAAGTAATCCCTTATTTCATCAAATATTATTAAAAAGTTGTTACAAGTGACATTTCATTTATACACTTTACCAACACCTCATCAGTCACAATATTCCTCACAATCATTTTTAGGTCATCAGTCACAATATTCCTCACAGCAATGTCAATCATTCCTAGTTTATCAGTGTATTCATATCCATGTGGAAACACATTCTCAGCAGCTTATGGAAGGGGAGTGGACCGGTCCATTCATTAATTAGGGGTGACCAGCATGGTCCAATTAATTAGTGTGCTATTTTTATCTGCATTTTTGGAGGTCTGCGTTTTAGAGGTCTGCGTTATGGGAGTAAACCTTGTAGAGTGTGAAGTGCCATGGAATTTTCAAACACATCTACATCAGAGGGATCTATTGTTTTACGTACATGTCATAGAGTTCACGTAATTAAAGTAAGTTAGTTTTATGCCGTGTTTAGCTATATTTTAGCAATATCACAGCGGGGGGCAGCAGAAATGGACTTCACACATTGTACCCACCCATATGGGGAATTGAATCCGAGCCTTCGGCGTGATGAGTTAACGCTTTAACAATTAAGCTAGACCACCGCCCCTCGCGTAATTCAAAGAATGTTGACTTTACCTAATGGCTACACAGTAGTCCACTAGAGATATGGAAGTTGCTGAGATAGCCTTGCGTGCGGATGGCACATGTCGTGTTTGAGGTGGTGTTAGTGTCGCTTTGAATAGTGTTTCATTCATATCGGCGTTTCAGCTTCATGTGTGATAACTGCAGGAAGGATTTGCAAGTCAAGGATATTTACCACTTTGGTATGGTTCGAAGATCTCGAATTGTGAGTGAATGAGTGAGTTTGATTTTAGCAATATTCCATCAACATCACTGCGGGGGACACCA
>VKKT01000600.1:103253-113401 GCA_008038995.1 Haliotis laevigata | reverse complement strand
CAGCAACTACTACCACTATCACTGACATCACTACTACCACTATCACTGACATTACTACTACCGTTTCGAAACTACAGCAACTACTACCACTATCACTGACATCACTACTACCACAATCACTGACATTACTACTACCGTTTCGATACTACAGCAACTACTACCACTATCACTGACATCACTACTACCACAATCACTGACATTACTACTACCGTTTCGATACTACAGCAACTACTACCACTATCACTGACATCACAACTACCACTATCACTGACATCACTACTACCGTTTCGATACTACAGAAACTACTACCACTATCACTGACATCACTACTACCGTTTCGATACTTCAGCAACTACTACCACTTTCACTGACATCACTACTTCCGTTTCGATACTACGCCAACTACTACTGATATTATTACAATTGCCATTATTACCTTTGTCACAAATGCTCAAGTTTCACTGGCATTCAGCACAGTATATTGCACCTGTAGAATGTACAGAAGCATTGTGTTCTCTGATACTGACGTTGAAAATGCAAAGGTGTAGTAGTAACCCACTGAGTTCGAGTTCGCTTCCCCGCTTAAATTTCATACATTTACCACCATCATCACGCTTACAGTATTCCACTTTGACTCTTTACTCCTTTAAACGCCCGCTGAACCATCACCGAACCTATTAACCTCAGAAAATATTGATTTTTACCAGGACCCTGTTCATGTACTGTACAAATATATGAAAGGTTTCCATTGTATATATGTTCGCGGCAAAGGGGATAGGCCCTACCGAATGTGCTTAACTGTATTACTTATCTTCAGAATAGTACATTATTATGATAGCAATTTTCGGAAAACTTCGTGACTCACAAACCCCGGCCAACCCCAAAGGTAGATGAGCAGAGCGATTCACATTGTGTGAAGGATTACATACCAAGCCAGCATATGAATTCCGTTTCAAAATTCGAAAACGACTGTCATGTAGTTTGCAAAAACAATTCAGAGATGCAGTGATCATTAGGGTGATGAAAGAAATGTCAACGACTAATACGCATTTAAAAACTTGTTGTTCCGAGCACATATAATTACATCCCAAATTAGTAATATTGGTGAAAGCACTTTCCATTTTAGGCCTTCGAGTCATGTTCATCGTGATATGTCGCATGTATATATCACGGCGAGTCCTCAGGTTTGAAATTATCACGGATCCATAAGTTAAAACGGCAAATCCCCAAAGGTTTCAAGTTGGCATACGCCACATTAGTCTTGTTGAATTGTCGATATCACTGCGATTGCAGCCAACACAAGCACATTGACCACGCCCCCTGCGTGTGTCCCAGCCTTGCGTGGGAAAACACCTCAATAGCGTGTGTGATCGATGCCTCTCTGAAAGCATTGTATAAAGACTGTCACTAGTACAGAATCACCGTCAGACTCGAAGGAACGTCTGTCCACTCACCAAGGGAAGCGAGGCAACTACCGGCTAATACTACACTACCCCTCAACGTTTAAAGGTAAGGTTTAGGTATTACCATAGAAGGAGATTCAGAAGTATAGCAAGCGTTTGGATATTATTATGAAGTGTCAAAGTTCTTTAAAGTTAAATTTAAAATACATTTTTCTGGAAAATTTAGTTTTCTTTCCCAGTTTCACATCTTTATGATATAAATAATTCAGTTAGGATTTCTTAAAGTTAGAAATCGGCTTATGAATGTTATCATCAATCTGTAGGGCGTTTTTACTGCGAAGGTTTGATATCTGCAAGTGTATAATTTTTCAGTTTATTAAAGTCGTGGATATCAGCTGCTAATGTATTGGCATGCATAAAATATCACGAGACATGAAATACTTCACTCCTAACATATAAAACAAGACAAATGTATTTTTTACTTCTTCTCGGAGCTATGTTATGACACAGAACTAATGCAAAGAGAGAGCCATGAAAAGTCAGTTAAATGTCAATGTCGGGCTTGTCCATTCAACGAAACTGTCGCAGACATCGATTAAATATGAAATAGGGGATTGACTTTTATCTGAGCTGCTACATTATATAACAGGCTTTTCACTCACACATCCATTGTGGGGAGAAGGTTATAAGACGGGATGAAATAGGAGGAAACGCGACATAACAAACGTCTATAATATATTATAAAACAGTCTTCTGTACTGATAATGTCTGTCTCGATTGCCTGTTAGGGTGCGCATGTAATCGATTGTCTTACAATTCTTAAGGTACGGCAAATGTAGTCTGATGGATATGGTGTTCGTTCGCAACACTGAATACTCGGTTCAACTCTAACTTTCTGTATTTGTATTCTGTCATTTTGTAATGATCAATGATTCATTGATAAGTGTAAGGAAAAAGAAAAGAAAAAGGAAAAATTCAACCCCAAATAAATGTCTCTTTTAAGCAAAAGTGCATGAAACGTGTTTGAAATCCATAGCGCACTATAAAGATTTATAATCTGCATGCTGAATCCGGGAATAATAGACCACATCGCTTCATGTCAATGATATGTCTACGACATAAGTTTACAGTGGATCAAGTTCATACCACAATGACACTAACAGGAATCCACGATGTACTTGTTCCCTGGGGAAGTGTCTGCACTTTTATTTCATTGCAGTCTATCAATACATTTGCCAATCTGTTCCTTTGGGTGCCGACCTGTTCAATAATGGCACTAGGCACATGGCAGATTGGTTAACCACTGACAAAAAAGCCGAAAGTCAAGGGCGATTAACTATTATCTATCTGCTGAATTATGCTAGAAATACACACGCTACTCTCGACTTTCAACAACGCGAACACTTCCCTCCGATCGCCATGACGTCTTCTTCAGTTCAGGTTACTGTTCGAAGGTTCCGAATTCTGAAAGGTCAGCTCTCACCATTAAACTGAGCTTCTTCAAGTTGACACGTTTCCCGATACCTCTGAAAACCAGAGGCGTGAATTAAACACGCCGAGGTACAATTATTCTCCTTTCTGCTTGAAAGACATCTTGTTTGTTTATGTAACACTGACTGAGTTTGGTTTTTCGCCGCTTTTAGCAATATTCCAGCAACATCACGACGGGGGACACCAGAAATGGGCTTCACACATTGTACCCATGTGGAGATTCGAACCCGGGTCTTCGGCGTGACGAGCCAACGCTTTAACCATTAGGCTACCCCACCGCCCCTGTTTATGTAACAAGACAAATGCCACATGAATATATTCTGATGACAATCGCAGGCCATATGTTAGGGTAAGATCCTGAAATCATAACGGAACGCCTGAGACGAGCGGATCCTGCCGCAACTGCGGGACATAACTCTACACATTAAGTATTTACTCTACACTTTAAGAGGCCTCTGTGGAAATGAATCTCTGATCAACTTGCGCCCTTACATTGCGCTGAATCCGTACTGATACTACAAAAATGTTCCTACCTGTCTAGCTAGTCTGTTTATTCATTTCGTTACAGTCAATGAACGCTCTGAAAGCAACTCAGACATCATTGCTTTCGATGATATTTCAATGATTTCTCTGTACCCAGATGACTCATCACTTCCACATTCGATATGCTTAAACACAATAATAGATGCACATTTTGGCAAATTGCAAACAGACCCTTCCCTTTACAGCTTAAAACACAATCTAGTCCGACATTTTTAACGAAATTTGTAAATAATTCATAGAGAGTGTGCCGATTTCGAACCCATTTATTCGAAAACGTATCCTTTCCTCAAGCAATAGAGTTCCCCTCAAGATAACATTAAACAGCCTAAATGTCATTAATCACAGGAAAACCCATTAAGATGTTGCCAGAGAGTGAACACTTTCTCTTTTATCTTCATGTCTCCTCGTGTTCGTGTTCATTAATAACTAAAAAAGTTGGAGATGAAATATGTTTGTTTTGTTAGTCACAGACCCGCTTCTTGTCATCTTCTCTGTGATATCTAAATATTTTGATTTACATACTGTCTTTTTTCATACATGCTTTATTGCAACTGGTTTGATCTTTGTTTCTTGGTAAAACAAGTCAGTTGTCACGGATTTCTACTTCAATCAAAACCTAGTCAGGCAGTTCCCCCTTGTCTTGTATCTCCTTACCGGGTTATCAACTTCTAGTAGATGGAGTTACTTTCTACGAGTAATGCACAACATAGATCATCTCCTCCGCCGGCTCATGTGTTGAGAATGACTAGTTTATGAGGAGAACCAGCCCATTCGCTCTATCAGAGGATCACTCACCAGACTGTGGTGTACAGCAGCTCAGCTACAGGGAGGTGATCACAGATTATAACATTACCACTGTCTAAGGATTCCCTTGTTGGGATAAATCCCTATGATGCCCCAGAGATTCGGACAATTTTGTTGCCCGGATCGCTGTTTCAGTACATGTTCATTTGACTTTGTTGACGAGGCCGTGAGTTAGTACCTTCAAGCTGAGATAACCGCCACTTGATTCCGGGTTCCATTGTATAGGTTAAATGAGTGGGTGATTTGGGTTTAACGCCGTTTTGAGTAGAACTCCTGCTCTATCAGCACTTGCCATCCTAATGGACATCTAGGAGGTTGCAGGTCTGGGATAGTTGCAATTTTTGTAACAAGGTAATGCTGCTTATAATCATTTGTATGTAAGGGCCATAAATGGGATTCGACCCTACGATCATCGGATCCTGGTGCACGTTAAGGGCACCATTTCACCATGCCAATATCGGAGCCTTAGACACTTAAGTTATCCGTGCCCACAAGTATACACAAAAGCATCAAACGCTACCGTGAATGAATTTGGTCCTTTCACACAGTCTTCATTTGACTGAACTTGAGATGCAGGCTTCAGAATTATTGACATTGCAATTGTCTTAATTGAAAATGTGCTCAGCCATTTTCCTCATTTTTACGAGGAAGTAATTCATCTTCACGTACATCAATTCTAAAAGAAGCAAGAACGTCAGATCATTTTGAAATGAAAAATCCTCTTAGACTAAAGGGGAGTGATGTCTTTTTCTAATTCATTCACGTGATTGACATCCAGGAATCTATGGCAAGAGACAACACATTGATACTCCAAACATAAGATTTGGCGAAAAACGAAAAGCTACAGGTAAATCAGTACTGCCTGGACTATCCAACTGTTCTGTTGACGAGATGGGAAATTGAGAAGCACCCACTCAGGATTCTATAGTTAAAACTGGCATGCAATCATTGTCTAATCCCTCAGAAATCTCCCAAGAATGAAAAGATCCAGGTGAGTTAATCTCAAGCTGCCCTCTGCGTTCTAGAAATCTCTTTAGTCATAAAATAATGCATTCCGGCAGCCCACTTAAACATAAAATAATATTATGAAGGTCTTCATTAATGACAGAATTAGCCCAAACGGACATGTTTACCATTCTACAGCAGACCTATTTCATTTTCACCCTTAAGAAAGTCACCCCTTTGAAATATTCTTAGTGATCTTCAAAACAGAGTTCTCGAAAACATCCCCACGAATGTGTGGGTGCTTCTTGTTACCCACGCAGCTAAGAGAATGGCAAGCATCTAAGCCCAACGCTTACTAGTTAAGCGGTGTATTGAGATGGCTGAGCGTGCCTGGTCCTCCTGTCCCGTGTCATCGGGCGCCAGCTTAACTCCACCAGACGTTACAATCCTGTCAAAGAAAGTGTTGGGGCCGTGACATATCCAGGCGCCAAATCTATTGTTGAGACAATGCTTCACAAGAGATACTGCGTCTAAATTACATGCTGTATTGCCGATTTCCGAGACTAGATTCCGCAGCGTTCCTACGGGAAGCTGTCAGGATGAAAGTGAAAAAAACATTCAATGTCCGTAACTTCAAACCACAGAGCTTACAGTATTTGGAAAGGTTCTCGCGTTCTTCCTTCTCTTGAAACGACTAGCCCCTTTCGCTCTGTAATAGGGTATTTGAGAGGTATTGAGAATTATCACCTTTAACACCCATCTCTTCATTGCACCTTAAAGTAGAAGGGGTTTGTCACAGTTTCAGGATTTTGTAAGTCCCAAATGAATTTCAATTCCAATGGGCATTTTAAGAGAGTCCTTGAATGAAACCTTATCATGTCACAACCACGCGAAACAATGAAAGAATGTGGATGATATGATCATAAATTGTCAATACAAGGCAAAATGAACAGCACAAAATACGAAACCACCTTATATGTTTCAATAATTAATGACACGAATGAAACATTGTCCAGTAAAGGCTTGTTTTCCGTTTTCACAAGAATTCAGACACTCTCGTTTTCATTCAGATTCCTTGAAAGGTCATGGGAATGCCAAAGGGAAACTGTTACTGGTCTTTTCAAGTTAGCGATGATATTATCGCTGATTTGTTTTTCGCCGATGAGATTCTTGACATGTTTTTCTTCCGGCTAAATGTGTCTTCTCACGGCAAAGTCACAGCGTTTAATTCAATTGATTGAGTAGTTTAAGGATAATAGAGTCGAGTAATGACATTTAAGTGTTACATAACACACATGTGGCTTCATCTGGCATATGGAAAAGTCGAAAATGCTATTACTATTAGATTTAATGTGACAACGTAGAAAATGAGGGATCATTTATGGATTTCAGAACTGGTGATTAATATGTTCAAATTTAGTTACAGAACGCTTTTCAATCTTTCACTTAAATTATTCAATAATTCATATGAAATGAGTTGGAATTTTTAGTAGCCCATTTAAGCAGAAAATATTATCGGACTTCTACGGTAATACGTGCTCGTGGCACTGGTTTCGTTTGATACTATGTAAGGCTACAGTATGCTGAATAGATAACATGCTCTCATTCAGCCCTTGGAATGAGTTGGACCTTGGTGGACCCAAAATGTTTACTTTTGAAATAATAACAGTGCGCCGTGAGCTTAGTGCACATGCTGTCTCACAACCGAATCAATAGGGGCATAAACAGATAAGTGATGGGCTTTTAACACATCAGTCCTTGTCCGTCTCCGATTTGATTTGACTTTCCCTTGCGCACAGCAATCCGTTGGATCTGGTGCCTAAGCCTCGAGTGTCTGGGTCTACATTAATAAATGGACACTTGCTCCAAGGTATGCCTCGTACTTCCCTTTGAAATATGTTCCTTATATAACTTCGTCTTCCCTTTCATCTGGACCTCAATGAGATTGTTTGGTGAGAGAATGTTAGAGGGAACAGGTCTATAATTTTACAAAGAAAGGAATTTGAAAAATATACGTTCTTCCAGCATGTTTTGACATAATCTACGGATACGGACGTTTCTGTAAAGTAAATTTATGTCTTTTGCCGATTCCTACGTCAACAGATTGCTGCTGTGGAAACGCTGTTGAAAAACCCAAACCTACTAACGTATGGACGCCGAATAGATCGATCGTTTCGATAAAACTACCAACATTTCAAAGGTTTGCGAAGCCTCACACGTGGAGCTTAACACCAACCAGCCAGTTATCCGATTTTACCTTCTTATTAGTGCCTATTCGTGGCTGCAATTTGAAGACATTTGGTCACAGCGTCCAAATAATGGTCGTGATTTTCTATTTTAAGTGAAATTCCACAGGACGTGATAATTCAACATGCTTTATAACTTACCCAATATATTTTTAAACTCACCAAAGACATCACGTTGAAGAGGCAAAATCTGTGGTCATTCATGCTCAATAGTGCAGGGTAAGGAATAGTTATCAAGATTGTAAATACATTCCATAATGCCATAATAAAATATAGCTCAACACATATAGCACTTTATGAAAGCATTGCATTATAATATCCAAAATGCTTATTACCTGTTTAAGATAGGTGTATATTTTGTTACATCCGAAATTCATTATTACCAAAAAATGGCATTCACTGCTTTTGTATTAGATTTATCTTCGTTTTAGCAGTGTGCTATGTGCTGTATGTTGAAAGCAGGTACACGTTACTAAATCAATATACCAGGTGCACAAACTGCTCTAAAGACAAAATATGTTCGTATTTACATTGTCCTTCGATATACGCATTAAGCAGTGAATTCAGTTGACAGCACTAATGCACTAGATATGGACAACTATATATAAGCTGGACTGACGTTAATTGAAACTCGGGATTATCGAAGACCGATTACACACTTATCGTAAATCCTTTCAAGCTGTATTATAAGGGTAGAAATAGTACAAAACCTGAAGTTTTGAAACTAATGTTGTTTAAACAGATACATGTATGCATTAGGCTTAGACAATATCCCAGACGCTCTACCAGAGAACATTATACCGTATGTTTGTCAATTAAGCACGCTATTGTATGCAGGTATGCTCAGCCATTGGAGACTATTAATCAGCGCTAGCTAAGCATATATTCTCAAATGCCGTTCAATTAACATAGTGTACTGTATGGATTTTCAGAAAGAACGTTTCATTGACCGGCTCTGAGTTGGATGTTATTTATGTTCCTTGCTTGAAAATAAGCATTTGCACAAGACTGCTGACGCAAGAAGTTCAGTATAAAAATGTTCAATTACATAGAATGTATTGCGTTGTTGGTAGCAGTAGAAGTAGTAGTATTAGTAGAATTAATTTTGGCAATTAGTAGTTGCAGTAGGCATAGAAGCAGTTATAGTATCTATGTTATGGTTCTGCGCTTGAAAAGGATCTCGTGGTTGTTACAGAATATACGAGAGTACATACGTTACAACAAAGTCGTTAATAATTTGTTTAAATTGTGAAATCGAAGTAGTAGCAATGATAGTTCCGTGAAGTAATCAGTAGAGGAGGATATATATTTTTGGACGACGTAAGCAATCGATAAGGAAAACCATTTAATGTGGATGTCTTTACTCAGGGATTTAGTTATATTTAAGTTTGACATTTATCTTAACACATCTTAATGTTGAAGGATACCTTACACGTTCTGGGTCCCCGGTGAGCTTAACATATATTACGGGGCTCATTTTAACTATTTTACATAAATTAATTAATGTCCGACTGGCTTAACATATATTACGTAGCTCATTTTAACTGTTTGACATAAGGTAATCTCCTTATTGTCCTTTACATCCAGGTAAAAGATGTATATGTGCAAGAGAATGGTCTTATGTGTGTTTCAAAAAGAATCCAAACACTTTCTATTTTCATTGGAAATATCTGCTAAAAGTCAGTTTTACGATTCCGACCTCTTGGATATCACAAGTATTTTTAGGAACACTATGAAATATTTATTGTACCGTTTGCAAAAGGTATGTCTCTCTTACACAAAAGTGGCACTGTATCAAACACACGCAAAGCCAAGTAAAGTGTTCACATGAACAAACACGGGAACATACGATACGAATAAACGTAGGGAAGTGGAAAGTAGCGAAAATGGTCGTTTAAGGTATTCCAATTTCTACATCTCAAACGTCTCCCTGTTCAACAAATTGTATGTCTGGTGTGACCCTGATAAACAACTTTAAAGAAAGAATCATACGGCGCTCTTTCCGACATCTTCCTACAAAAGAGCATGCTGTACTTCACATGATGGGAATTGTGGAACTGAAGCTTTATACTCGTAAAAGGAAAAGGTGGCTACTGGATACTTCATGCCATCCCTCTTGTCTCACAGTCTTGGGATAAATTGTTCTCACGCTGATCCTACAAGCATACAAGTACGTCTTAACGAGAAATAGATGAGAGATTTCAGCGGTTTCTTCTATTTCTATTTCAGGTAAATGTACTTAGCAGTATGAAAGAAATTGAAACCTTCATTCTTTTTAAAATATTGCTGTAAATCATTTATTCTTGAGCGTCAAGGTGTAGACGGCTTAGGAATGCGTAGGAACTAAGTAGGTTAACGTGAAAGAACTTCTCTCTTGGTAGCATTGCTACCCTGCCGTATACATGATATCACCTTAATATACCAATCAATTTCACATGTATCATTAGTTTACGTTATGAAACATAAGACCGCCTCCGTGGTGTAGTGGTTAGAGCGTACGCCCGGATAGCGGAAGGTCACGGGTTCGATCTCCGACCGCGTCATACGAAAAGACGTTAAAATATGGTACTTGTTGGTCCCTGCCTGGCGCTCGGCATTATTGGGTACAACAAGGACTGGTCGGCTCGGAGTCAGTATACTGTATCTGAGTGGGATATTCATGCTTCACTGCGGCATGGTATCTCAGTGAGCTAGAACTATAAAACCAGCTTAAGTC
>VKKT01000600.1:69012-81605 GCA_008038995.1 Haliotis laevigata | reverse complement strand
ACATGCTTGGGACGAGTTAGGACGTCTGCTTCGTAACAACCACGCCCCTCCAAACAACCGTGTATAACTGGCCCAGTATCTCATTGCAGAATGGCACACAATACCCCAAGCATTCTCCCAACGTCTGGTGAACAGTATGAGACAGAGGTATACTGCTTGTCTTACTGCTCGAGGTGGTTACATCAGGTATTAGTCCAATGTTGGCGTTTAAATTTTCACTTCTGATAGTAGGTCACTTTGACCTTATTGATCAGCAATCACTGACCTTCCTGCTGTTTTTGTCTCCCGTTATAGTTATCATGAAATGTTGGCTCGAGTTGTTTATTTATATTTGTAGTTATGGCCATTAAAAGTTTTGACCCTTAACTTGTTTTGAGTAGTATATATCTGCTACTTATATTCCTAGCACTTGATATTTACCTTGTGGAAACATAATGGATTATAATAACTATATCAAATAATTTCATTCTTAAAAGAACTATTAACTTTCGACAACTTCCCCCTTTGAATAATAACACGTTTATTCAATCAGTTACCTTAGGAGTTTGAGTAAACCGCCCGATATATTGTATAGTGCTGGATGATGTACAGACACGTTGATCATCTACCGAAACGTTTTTGGTTGTCAGTGTTTGATTTGTAGTTTTCATCAAGCAAAAACTGCATCAGTGAACACTATTCAGTGATACCCCTGCTAGGGCAATGTTCAAGTATACACTAAACGCCAAAAGAACCGTTACCCTCCTTCGTTTATGACGGAGGTACCCATCTTCAGCTGGCGTAGTGATGCGTGGACGTCCACTTCTTGGTCTGTCTACGGTGATCCCAGTCTGTSTGAAGCCCTGAATAAGTCTTATAACCGTGATACGGTGACATCCGTGGGTATTGGCAACAGCATTGTATGTCGACCCCATCTGCACCACCCCAATGGCTCTTTTCTCTTCCTTCAGCTGTTAGTCATGGTATATAGCTCGTACCTTACGTATCAGATCATGTCTTCTAGGCTCTCTTTATACCTCTTTATAGAATCATTCTGCATGTGAAATGGATGTAAATACTGTTTGAATATTGCTACGTTTTTGGGATTGATATTGCTATGTGTAAATTGGAAATGTAAAAATGTTACTTTGCAAGCAATAATGTTAACAAAGATAATCGTAGATGTTCCTAAAAAAATTCACAATATCAAAGACTGGTTTTACTTGTTTTCACTAATGCAAATCAGCAGAGAATGTTTTAAAAGACTGAAATCATAGCAATGATTATTTTACAATTTTACACACTCTACAACAGTTGTTTCTTATTTTAATAGTTGAAAAACGGTGACTTTAAATGGTTTATCATTGTCCCAAAGCAGAATTTTAATTCAACCTTTCTTTTGGACATCAAAATCGCTATTATTGGTTTATTTCGGCATGGACGATAATAGGACAATTTAACTCTTCTGAAGAAGATGTATTTCACCCAAATATGAATGCATTTGAGATTTGCTTTTCGTGATTTGCATAAAGCTTTGTTGTTAAGCTTCTTGTATACTAAAACCTTCTAAAATGTCTTTGATAGTTTTTCAGTAATTCATAAAGGTAGGAGGGTAACGTTTCTTTTGGCGTCTAGTGTATATCGCTTCATGATGATACTCAGTTTGATAGTAATAACCAGACATGTCATTCTACGTACGTGACTTGATAATCGGATTTCTTTTGCGTCACGGAGAGCTAAAAATATATGATAAGCAAGCGGAACATCCTTGAAAAATACTGGAATGTGTTGAGAAAGGGTAATCCAAATGTAGCATTTCTTATGAAAGCGAAAAGAAAAGAACACTTTCAACTTATGACCATATTTTGCTCAACAAGAACCACGTTATCTTTGCCATGTAGTTATTAATCAACAAACTATTGAACGAGGGCTGCGTTTTTTGAAGAAACATTACCGTGTGATACTTCGTGTTATTAATGATACATGTCCACACCAGAGAATAATGGGGCAAAACATTAGTGGAAATATATGAATGGATCGCTGAAAATAAGTCATGACATCCAGTGTCCGCAAGATGAAATGGGACCTGGGTCTGCAGGTGCCCCAGTACACTCGTACTTATCTAACTAATTTAGAATCGCTCAGGTTCTGTGACTGTAATTGGTTTTCTTGTACGCCACAGGCTTGGTATTCTTGTAAGTTCTCATCTACTGATTTACCACACCTCAAGGCTCAATAATATAGCTTGAACAGGTCGAACTGAAATAACACTAGAACAAACGATCATTGGAGCCCATGCTTAACAACTTCTCGAACACCTGGTGTCATTAACGTGACTGTAAAAATGTTCGTTGCTTTGACATGTGAATTTGTATATTTCCCAAGCAATTGAAAACAAGAGTTAAGGGCGCACTGATTCACGGTATTAGGATCGTGATGCGCTCAGACTTAATAGACCGCCTCCGTGGTGTAGTTGTTAGAGCGTCCGCCCGGAGACCGGAACGTCGCGCGTTCCATCCCCGACCGCGTCATACCAAAAAACGTTAAAAGGTGGTACCCGTCGTCCCTGGCGCAATAATGGGTACAACAAGGACATACTTAGTGTTGTTTTTAGTGTTGTACAGATGAGCAAGATGTTTCATTAGCAAGCATTTGAGTAATTAGTAAAGCCATTTTTATGGCAGACATGTCGACGATGTTTCCAAACTCGAGGCATCAAAGGAATTGGGTTTTTTTACTTGCATCATACGGTGAGTCCTTGGATGGGTGACCGTGTTTGGCACCTTGACTACTGAGAGTTTCTAGGACTTCAGTCCTGCCCCGCAACGAAGCACATGTGATACATGTGGTCTCACCTTAAGCACATAAGAATGTTCATAATTGCCTCAGTTTACCCAGCAGAAATTGGGTACCCGGTGGGATAAGTCATCTGACTATCAACCTTCAAGCGCTTCACAGGCAGCTTGGGTTATCTGGGGTAATAATAACCGAATTGTGAGTGTGCGCTTTGAGTATGCTTAGGGATAGATATATGCGCGTTACAAATATGCTATGCTATTATTATTATTATTATTATTATATATTATATTCTCGTGTTTGCGGAGGAGAATACTTGGTTTGCCTTTCCCTGTGTTTGTGATGTGTCCAACATACACAGCATTCAGTATTGGCATTTTATGACTATGAAATGGTTTTGTCCCATTCATTAAATCACAAGTCTTGGGCGACACATGACCTTGGAAGTACTCAAGGACTTCTTATAATTTCATTTAAGGATTATTAATCAGCGAATTATCAAAACAAATATATCGTAGTTCATTTAGTCCTGTAATATATCATTTTTCATTCGGCATTTATAGAATGATAAAGACTCTGTTAGCAATCTATTAGTATTTCATTCATGAAATATCGCATGACACGCGATTTCTAATTTGATTCGAGAATGAAACTTAGCTATGAAAGAGAGATTCTCTATGCGGGCAGTCATCTTACTTACTGAAACATCGACAACCTATCACAGATTTGATCCAAAATTACGTTTTATCTTGTCGAGATGATGAATTTTATGGCAACAGCTCTATTTTCATGCATACATATTTGAGCGAATTTGCGATTCCATCAAGGCACTGACATTTTCTCGATGCCGGGGAGGACACAAATTTGTAATTCGGTTTCTTGTTTTGTTTGTTTGTTTGTCGTATAACGCCCGCACACCACATTTCCAGCTATATGACGGCGGTCTTTAATCAAACGTGTCTGCACCAGACAATTTTTTCATTGACCTCAAGAGTATCGATCTACGCAAATGGGATATGCTGACATGCAGAAACCAATCCAGCGAGCCTGACCACCCGATCCTGTTAGACGTCTCTTGCCGAAGACCAATCATAACCCAAACCTTCTTGTCAGCATATATTCTAGGCTGATAAAAAAAAGCACAACAGATTTCTCAGAGGAAAGAGTTGATAATACCGCGGTGCCTTGTCTTTTTTGGAAGCTCCATAACTAGAAGATCTTACTTCTCTGATCATTGCTAGAATATTGGATTTTGGAGCAGCCAAGTAAAAAATTGCAAATTATACATATGTTTTGGAAGTTCTCACGAACTAATTGCAGATTACTTAGCGGGATACATAGTCCCGGAAGTAAAGTTCTGCGAGAGATTTTGCAAAGGTCATTACATAAGGAAATACTCTTGTTCTTCCTTTCAGAGCCGAGAAGATGGTGAATGAGTACAGTCTACTTGAGGTGAGAAGGGAACTCTCAGTGTTGAACTGAGGTAAATATATGCACAGAGGTTTTAGTCAAACGGGTAAACTTGCCGTTGTGACATACATTGTATCAAGTCGAGTGTGAATAGTACTGTTGTATGCTACCTGTACAGCGTATAGAGCGTCAATAAAGTTGTAGCATTATAGACTGAACGAATTGGGAATTTGGAAAATATACCAGCGCCTTGAGCATGCACTAGTGCGTGGATATGTGCGCTATATAAATATCCTATGATAATCCTATGATAATAACTGATTGAAACGGAACATGTGTCACATTTCAGGCACAACAGGACGCTTGTACAAGATGTTCCAGTAGTATTGGAAGCATTGTGGTGTACATAATATTTCCTATGCTTCGAGAAGAGTCAGACACTGCTAATTATTTATGACAAAGACATACATATACAGTGTAGTGAACATGGCTGTTGGTATTGTAAACATGTCATTGCTGGCAACCTATATGCAGGACTCCAGCTTTTCCGAAAAGCATATTTTGAAAAGATATTTCAATGCACAGTTTTGAGTCATGGCACATTACCATTCCCATGTTGCAGTGATCGATCATTTAAAAGCTTAAAGCTCCCCACTGGATCATCTTGAGTTTGGACAGAAAATGAACGAAACTTTGTATACGAACGAATAGATCAAAGCGTTTGGTTAATTCGGTTTAGCGTTAACATGGGCGTGTTGTGTAATGTTTTATATCCATTGACATGACTTGAACGAAACAGAGTAATCTTCATGTTGAATTATTTGTATAAACATTAAATGACGTCCGCCCAATGTATAGTTTCCCGAGATCATTAAACACAATAAACATACACACGAGAATAGGATTATGCATTATCATCAGAAGAGTTTCAGATTCCATAGTTGCTTACATGTTGTAATTAAGGGTTCAAAGGTGCCGACAATACTTAACCAGGCGATAAAGTACACTTTTTGAATAAAGTCACACTGAAATGACGCACTACGGGATTCTAGTCACCCCCCTCATAATCAAACACATCCTTTGGACTGTAACGATTGACGTTAGATCATGTTGTCTTCTGCAGTCTCTTACACTGTAGCTGGGTAAGCACCAGTTTCATGAATTGCATCTGCTAATGAGTTCGTGAAACATTAAACCAACTGATATGTTGAGCATTGTAAACAAACAACAGTTGAAACAGAACTAAATACCAAACGTCACTAAAACACCATGACAGTCATTTTGAAGACTAACAGTTTTCCTTTGAATACGTTAACTTGATGTTAACCCCATGGGGCTTACAAACCACTCCTTACATTGAATAAGGTTCATCTGTCTGTAATGTTATAAAAAGCCTACGTTCTTCGCCTCCGTTTAATGTGAACAAGTACAATACTTGTTTGTTTTAAAGGAAAACTGAAGTGGATATATCCATTTATAAGTTCCTTTGATTACAACTGGGACTACCAAAGCAACTTTGCGATTCCCTTGTAGAAGGTAATAACAGTGTGTGGTGAGTGCACACCTGTGACTGTAATGCTTTATGGTACACCCACCTCGTCGGGTGTCTAGTGCGCTGCGTCCCAGTGGACAACTTAACTCAACCAACAACTACATATTCAGAGAAGCATATTTACAACAGACTCAGTGAACTGAACATCAATTATTTACGCTTCAGAACGCCAGGGACAGGGACGTGACAAAGAAACCTCCTAGTATAGTGGAGTGGGAGGATTGTTGTCAACACACACATACAAATGAAAACACACATATATACTCAAAGGTGTGATTCATATGAAGTTGAATGCAAATTAAATTTAGTTCGATTTTCTTTTGCTTTGTGGAGTGATGGAGGCGAGGGCGTTTGTGGTTAAAGTGTCTGCTTGTCATGCTGAAGACCCGGGTTCGATTCTGCATATGTGTACAGTGTGTGAAGGCCTTGATAATGCTGGGATATTGCTAAAACCAGTGTAAAACTATACCCACTCACTCACTTTTGCCTTGTAGTTCTCACACATGAATCTCTTGCTAACACATTGACAACTTGTCACATTAAACTTGAACGTAAATAACGCTTTAGCTTGTCGAGATGATGATTTTTATTGCCATAACTCTTTTTTCATGCATACATATTTGAACTGAAATTCCGTCAAGCCACTGACATTTTCTCGATGTTGTGGATAATACGAACATGTAATTCAAAGAGTATCTTTGTTTTTTTAAATTGTTTTTGTTTCTTTGTCGTTTAACGCCATACCACCCTTTTTCCTGCTATATGACGGGGATTGTAGATAATTGAGTCTTGACCAGAAAATCCAGTGATTGACATCATAAGCATCGATCTCCGCAATTTGGATTTGATGACAGACAAGGACACCTGAAATGGGCTTCACTCACTGTACCCATGCGGCGAATCGAACCTAGCTCTTCCGTGTAACGAGCGAGCCTTAACCACGAGGCTACTCCGTCGTTCCCGTCAGTTTGGAAGTGGAAGTGTAATGGCATGAAGTGTCATCACAACTCTTGGGAGGACTCATCCAATCATTGTAGTCTTTAGTTCTAAGAGTATATACAGACCAGGGCCCAGATTTTCGAAGCTCTCTTAGCGCTAAGATAGTCGTAAGTTAATGTTAATGTATGGCACTTACCACTATCTTAGCGCTAAGAGAGCTTCGAAAATCTAGGCCCAGTAGCAAAGGTCACTTTAATGTCACAGAGTTTTGTCTCTAACTAAATACTGTCATGGCTAATTTCTTTGGGACATCCATAGTCTAAGTTGCAATAGTGGTTAGCAATTAGTTTCCTATTCTTACATTGTCGGTCAGATTAGGTCTCCAATCCGATCTCCTAATTAAGCAGGGATCGGAATGGGACTGGTTGCTGGTCATTGTAAACTGCTAATTCGATTAACCACGAAAATTGCCCAGTTCAGCGTTAAACAACATAAACAAACCCATTCTCCTTGGGTTAGAATTTGTATAATTGCAGCACTGTGAAGTAATCAATGGTAATGGTAATATCGGATTCCATTCAGAACCTAATCGAATATGTATAGTGTCAATGAACGAAGACAGTGAGTGCTAGATCAGATGATAATGGCTTATTCCTATAGTTAAGTGTAATATATGGCTTATTACAAAAAGGATGCATCATTAATACTGCAATTTACCTGGTATTGTTTACTCACAGCCGTCTTAGACTATGATGAATACAACTATATCAAACTATTGGTTAAAGCGTTCGCTTGTCACGCCGAAGATCCGGATTCGATTTCCCACATGGGTACAATGTGTGAAACCCATTTCTGGTGTCTCCCGCCGTGATATTGCTTGAGTATTGCTAACAATGAGTAAAACCAAAGTAAACTCACTCACTCTTTCTGTATTCTCTCTTTTGAATTTGGCAGACTTTTGTAACAAATTGTGAAAATACTAAACAATTCAATTACCATCGTCATGGATAAACTCTGTGTACAAACATTCATTTGATAAATGTGTGAACCAGCTAATATCAAGATCTCAATACTGAGAGGGCGCAGTTGGCCCCGAATTTCAGGCAATTAGCTACATGGCGTAGCGTTATTTAGAAATGTATGGTCATTGGTCTGTCAGTATCATACCGGGACTGAAGGATTTTCCAGAAGAGTGAGTGAGTCGGGTTTAAAGCCGGTTTTAGCAATATTCCAGCAGAGGGACACCTGAAATGACTTTCACATATAGTACTCATGTGGGAAATCGAACCCGGGGCTTCGGCGTTGCGAGTGAACGCTTAACCACTGGACTACCTGCATCACCTCGGGTCTTTCAGAAATGCCGGGATTTAACCGAATTGCTGTTTAAATGCCGTTAATTCAAACAAACTCACTTGCCCTCCATTAAATGATGCACATATGGACAGTTTGAAGGTTGTCTTTTGAGACTCTGGAATTTAGTTTGAATGCAGATTCTGCCATTGTGACTGGTTATGTTATCACAACAACAGCCTATTGCTGTAGAGCCTAATGCTGTACTTATATATAAGATGCCCAGAAATTATTGAGAAAGTTGTTTCGGCAAATATCTGATACAGTATATAAACTATAGGAGGATTACTTAAATGGACATGATTCTCTTACAGTCTAAGTGTCTTGTCAGTAATTGGTGAAACTTCCTTGCCTTGCAATAAACGACGGAATGCACCTGGGTACACCACTGATCAAAGTTTTTAGGAAATCGTGCGACAGCGTATATCAATATTCGACCACGTCTTTCTTCATATCCTCAATATTTCTGTCCTTTTTTTGGTTTATTGTGTCCTTCATTAGTCCCCACACATGCTCAATAGGGGTAGGATCTGGGCTCTGGCTGGGCCAGTCTAAAACTTCAACATATTCGTCTGACAACCACTGTTTTGTGTAGCCCGCAATGTGTTTTGGGTCGTTATCATGCTGGTAAGTCCGATTGTCCTCATACAGTGTTCGGGCCGTTGGAAGGAGGTTACCTGTGAGTGAGTGAGTTCAGTTTTACGCTGCACTCAGCAATATTCCAGTGGTCTGTAAATAATCGAGTCTGGACCAGACAATCCAGTGATCAACAGCATGAGCATCCATCTGAGCAATTTGGAACCGATGACATGTGTCAACCAAGTCAGCGACCCTGACCACCCGATCCCGTTAGTCACCTCTTACGACAAGCATGGGTTACTGAAGATCAATATTCTAACCCAGGCCTTCACGTGTAGGTGACCATTTAAGATGTCAACATATCGTTCCTTCATCAAATATCCAGTGAATATAAGCAGCGGCGTCACTTCAAAGGATGATATCCCACCCGACATGTGAAATTTCGGGCAATGTTTTATAGATAGGTTTACGGTACGTTTTGTGAAATTTTCCCACATTTAGGAAAAGGCCAGACAGAACTTTCATCACAAAAGTAAACATTATCCTAGTCTTGATTTTCGCGTGGCCTACAATAGTTCACACGTCGTTCTCTTTGTTCATCTTTCATCAATGTTGACGGAATTCCTCGCTTTATCACCCAGTTACATCTTTGTAATTCTTGTCTAAGGGTTTCGTTACATACCTGAGGAATTCCTTTATTAATCATTTTATTTTTCAATTTCCAATTTCCCCTACTCACAATCTGACCAAGTTGTCGGCCACCCATAGTACTGAGCTTCGTTCGCCTCACTGTGCTCAATCGCAACTCCTGACTGAATATTCTTCAAAGTTCTGTATGCATGAGTTGTAAACAAGTTACAAAGTTATAAACCAGTTATTGTTTGTCAGCTGAGAAGAAATATTCACAATGCTTTGAAGCCTCCCGCTTCGTGTCATAAGGAAAGAAACAAGACTGTTTGTCTTTGTACAGTTGGGTTTTTCAAGAGGAAATATCACCTCGTGACGACAGGCGTTGCATCTTATCATAGTGAGGAAAAACATACTGCTCGTGCATTCTTCATCATTTAACAGAGTGTTTGTCACGCAGTGGCATATTTGCATTTCGCAAATGAAGAGGTGTTAATATTATGGATTTCGTCAGCCACGAACGCAGCTGAATGTTGTGCATGAAAACTTTGTGCTTTGACAAAGTACCAAGAGGAATTGAGTGAGTGTTTGGTGACGAATAAGTATCCGTATCTGTTTCGTGGCCCAAAATTCCTTTTTCGTGGCCAATACTTCTCTGTATCAACCTCGTTACCAAAATTTTCTCTATGTGTTTCATAACCCAAAGTGTTCGGTATCTGCTTCAAAGCCCATAATTTTCTACATCTGTTTCGTTGCAAACACTTCTCAACACCTGTTTCGTGGTCTCTACGTCTCTGTATCCGTTTCGTGGCCCATAAATTTCTTTCGAGGTCAGTACTTGGCATGTTTGTATTTGTTTCGAGGTGAACACTGTTCTGTATCTGTCAATACTTGTCTGTATCTTTTCCTTGGTCAATACTTCTCCGTACTTGTTTCGTGATCAATATATCTCTTAATGTGATTCGTGGCCAGTCATTCGTGGATGATACATCTCTGTATCTGTGTCGTGGTCCATAATTCTCTGTCTGCTCCTTATTGCAAATATTTCTCTTATGTGTCTAACTCTGGTTCTTGGGAGGGGCGCTGAGGTAGCCTAATGGTTAAAGCGTTCGCTCGTCGCGCCGAAGACCCGTGTTCGATTCACAATGTGTGAAGCCAATTTCTGGTGTCCCAGCGTAAAACTAAACTCACTCACTCACTCGCTCTGGTTCTTGGCAAACATTCTGTGTATCTGATGTGACCTTTAAATCTTCTATCTGCAACGTCGCCGATAATTCTCTGCGTCTGCTTCGTGGCCTGACATAATCTGTTAGTGCTTCGTAGCACAATTCCTCTGCAAATACTTCGTGACACTTCCTGCATCTACGTCACAGCTGATGCATGTGCACGTTTGATTCATAGCCGAAGCATGTCCGTGACTTTGCAATGTACGTGTCTGGTATGTGACCAAAGCATGTGCTTGTTCTGATCGCTGTTGGCGTGTCTCGATGCCTGATTCGTGGATGTTTCAAGTTTTAGTCAGATAGGCGTATGTCTTAGGGTATGACATGCGTATTAGATTGTCTTTCGTAACCAGTGTAAACCAGTGTCGGGTTCGTAGCTGGCGCATTTCAGACAGACAGAAAGACATTTTACCGCTGGCGCATTTCAGAGTCTTCTGATCCGCGTTCTCSACCGGTTCGAGCCTTACTGTTTCTCGGTCCCAGGCCTTCTCTACAAAACAGTCATAGCTATTCGGCTGCCTTAAGTCCAAGTAAACGTATGTGTATATTGGTGCAACGATTGCTTTGGGGAAATTAATTGTTGGTAAGAGTCTTATACTTACTCTTATAAACAATCACTCAATGTAATGATACGTCGAGCTTACATGGTAACATATGCAACTACTTTTAACAATGGATGCACAATGCCTTTTAGATAGCGGCCAAAAGCTTCTTTTTTGTGATGACACGTACGGACTCCATTACTTTTGGGGAGTTGAGAATGCGGCACCTAATCGCCATCACAAAAGCCATTGATCCATCGACGCCAGACCACTGGTAATCTAAATCATGAACTCTATGTACTCCTCTGGGAATTAAATTGGCACGACTCCCATTGCCAAAGTTCAAGGCTCAGTGCCTTTTCGAAAGCTGTCAACAGCAACATATGTTATATTATACACTTCAGTAAAGTACAATTTCATGTAGTTTTGGAGGGTGTCCCACATTCTGACATTACTACGATTCTCTCATGTAGCTCTTCAGTTGACTGGGCCATCTATGTCCCCACCTACCATGTGACCATCTGGTCTATTAACTATTTGTAACACGTGTACCTAAAAGGGCATAAGCACTGACCTTATAGAATAGCACTGTGCTCTTACTCCATGAAAACGTTTCTTGAGCGAAGTCATAATGATGCTCTTCGCCTTCGTGAAAGTCTTGTTTCCGCACCCGCTTTGTCCAAGAGATACATTCAAGAATTGACAATGCATCGTACTCTTCGCCACAGTCTGACATTCAGTGTAAAGTTCCCCTGCACGAAATCAGATACAATTAACAAGTGAACTCATTGGTACTAATGTATTTGTAAGTATCTCATAAGACCGATGTTAATGTATTCGTAGCAAACACACAGCAATGTTTACAAAAGTGGAGTAAAATATATAAAAGTAGGTGAAGTTGTTTTTCTGTCAACGGGGTAAATTAAATTAAGTTACTAGTGGATAGTTGCAAGAAAGAAGAAACACCTTCACCTGTCAATTATGTTTGTTTTCTCATTCGGAAGCTTGTACCATGGGAGATCGATTTGACAGCGTTAATGTAATCATATTTAAAAAGATGTATTTGCCTGAATCACTTGACTGTAATTTTAATGTCATTTGATGGTTTTCTCACTATTGCATAGATGTGCATTATAAAGACAAACGTGGGCGCCTGTCGAGGAAACAGTGTTTGAAAAACAAAGAAGGATAAGTTTGACCGAATATCACTTGGACTCTCCAGTGTATTGCTCTGTCAGAGAATACAATTCCATTGATTCGATTGTTTGTGAAAGGATCATTTCATGTTTCCCTATTAATGGCGCTATGTCTGTCTCCAAGTTGTTTCGCGACCTACAGAGGTATATATAATGTCCACACTTTTTATCAATACCTTTTGAAAGAGATTATGTAAAAGTCTTATAGTGAATGTATGGGCTTTACGTTTGACACTAATATGTCAAATGAAATGCGCTCACTTAGTTCAGTAAGAATTCATTGTGTCAAATACAAAACTACTATTTTAATAAATTAACCAAACAGTTCTGCAATTTGAGCAATATTCTATAATTATCTTCTGACGTTGACCTTTCAAGGATGTCACCACAAACCTGGTGC